>JASDQU010100741.1:286932-304269 GCA_032191745.1 Picea mariana | reverse complement strand
AATGAAGAAATCACATAAAATATAACAACTAGAAGAAAAAATATTTTACGTGGAAACCCTTTCGGGAGAAAACCACAAAAACATCTCTTTATAATTTGTTGGCACCAACCCACTATTACAAATATTTGTAGGAACCAAACTACTAGAGACACCAATCCCCACTGGTACAAACCTTGGCATGCACCAACCTACTTTTATAGATATTTGTAGACACCAATCTCCACTACTAGATGTTTATAGCCACCAACCCACTGGAGACACCAATCCCCACTAGTACAAACCTTGGCATGCACCAACCTACTCTTATAGATCTTTGTAGACACCAATCTACTGGAGACACCAATCCCCACTAAATGTTTATAGCCACCAACCCACTAGAGACACTGATCCCCACTGCTTTATGTTGGTAGGCACCAACCTACTTTCAAGCTTACAAATTATTCTTTAGAGGTTGAACATATGCATTTCCTTCATAGGTCTTCTTGTTGATTTTTTTTTCACCAGGTCTTCTCACTTCTTCTAAATTAGCTCTTCCTTCAAAATATATTATTGCTTCTTTTGTTACTTCTGCCTTATATCTAACTTTACAATTTATGCTTGATCTACTTGCTAGAACTCCATATCTACTTACTAGAACATGAGATATGCTTGCTAGAACACCATATCTGCTTGCTAGAATTACATATCTACCTGCTAGAATTCCATATCTACTTGCTAGAACACCATATATGATCTTCACTTATATTTAACCGTCTCTCCTTGAATGATATTCAATTGTCACTCCTCAAATGATATTCAATCGTCACTCCTCTCACTTCTTCAAATGTTATTCGTAACAATATTACATTTTCACCCACACTTTTTCTCACATTACTCTTCTTATTTTATACTTTATCACAACCCTACATAAAGAGTTACGCTTATTAAAAAAGACATGATTTTGATTAATTAAATAATTAATTCCCACCTTTTTAATTCACTTTTCAAAATACCATGGGTATTTAAACCATGGGCAAATACCATTTTACTTCTTTTTTTTACTTATTTACGTAACTTCACTTTTTTATTATATATATTTTAATAATCCTTTTTCACATAACTTCATTTTTTATTTTGAATTCACCTTTTTATGTAAAGTCACATTTTTTTCATAACTTCATTTTGAATTCATTTTTTTTTATGTAAAGTCATATTTTTCACGTAACTTCATTTGAATTCACCTTTTTACGTAAAGTCACATTTTTCTTGATATACTTATATTTGAATACTTACATGATATCAGTCCTTTGACATCAATGACAACAATTTGTTCAATAATCCCCCCTTTTGTCATTGATGACAATCCTGTAATCAAGACACATAATTAGAAAGAATTCTCCCCATGTCTGCAAGTCTCCTTCTGTCTGTAACTCTCCTTCTTTGTCTGAAACTCTCCCCCTGTTTGAAACTCTCCCCATTTTACATCAATGGAAAAAGAATGCTCTCTCCGAGCTTGTTCTTCTCCTTAAGAACTTAGTGACTCTAGATGAGATGGATATCACTCCCAATTTTTTTTTGAGATATTCAAATGTCTCTTTGGGAAGGGGTTTTGTGAAAATATCTGCAATATATTCTTTGGAGGAAATATATTACATCTTGAAATTTTGTTTTGCTACTTGTTCTCTTAAAAAGTGACATTTGATTGGAATATGCTTTTTTTTCAAGAGCATAATATGATTTTTTGAAATATGTATTGCACTTGTGTTGTCAAAATTTTTTGAGATTGGGTGATCATATTCTACCTTAATATCTCTCAATGTTTGTTTCATCCAAAGAACTTGTGTCCAATATGATTATATTGCTATATACTCGGCCTTTGCAATGGATAGAGAAACTAAAGATTGTTTCTTGCTCAATTAGGACACTATACTATTGCTCAGAAATAATGTTCCTCCACTTGTGTTTTTCCCATCATTAATATTGCCTACCCAAATTACATTTGTATATGTTTTTAGAGTAAGATCTTCACTTCTTAAGTACCATAAGATGAAGTAAAGGGTTCCCTTTAGATATTTGAATATCCTTTTAACTGCTTACATATGATTTTCTTTTGGTGCATCTTGAAACTATGCAACCAATCCTATTTCTTGCATAATGTATGGCCTTGATGCCATCAAAAGTATGGTGATCTTGGAAATCTTCTCTTAATGCTTTTCAAGAACAGAAACAAAATTCTAAAGAATCACAAGTAATCACTTACCCTTTTAAGGTTTGATAGACCAATTCAGTCTTAGTGGACGTTAATCATCATCATCATCATCATCAGTAGGATGCCAATCATTGACCTATATAATGTTTGATTTGTTTATGGAGATTCATCATTTTTGTTCAATTTACAACCTATGGCTATGGGTGTGTTGACTAGTGTATAGTCTTCCATTTTGAATTTCTTCAAAATTTCCTTGATATACTTGGTTTGAGAAATGGATATGCCTGTCATATTGAGAGATTTGTAATCCAAGAAATGATGAAAATTCACCAAGCATAGACATCTCAAATTCATTTTGCATTTCTATTGCAAACTCTTGGCACATTTTGTTCATACTACCTCGAAAAATGATGTCATCTACATAAACCACAACAATCAACTTATTTTCTCCTATTGCATTGATGTAAATATTACTATCAACAACTCCTCTTTTGAATCCTTGTGTTGTAGATATTTATCAAGTCTTGGATACCGAGCTCTAGGAGGTTGTTTTATCCCATAAAGTGTTTTCCTCAATTCGCATACATGATCCTTATTTTCTTATAAAAATCCTTATGGTTGTTCAATGTATACCTATTCCTTTAAATTACCATTGAGAAAGGTATACTTGACATCCATTCGATAGACTTTGAATTTCTTGAAACACACAAATGCCAAAAACATCTTGATAGCTTCTAGTCTTGCAACTAGGGAAAAAATTTCTTCCAAATCAATACCTTAAACTTGAGAATAAACTTTACAAACTAGTATTGCTTTGCTTATTATTGCTTGTCCATATTCATTTAACTTGTTCCTAAAAACCTGTTGGGTTCTAATCACATTTTTATCTGTTGGACTTGGAACAAGTTCCCATATTTCATTCTTCTCAATTTTATTCAACTCTTCTTCCATAGCATCAATCCAATGCTTATATTCATTGGTTTTTGTAAAATTACTTTAGATAGAAAGGAGAAGTTTGCATGTTCTAGTGCACTTGCTAGTCTTGTTCTAGTCCAAACTCACGTATCTTTATCACCAAGAATTAGATTTTCTGAATAATTATTTTAGACAAATATAGATGGTTTCTTTGTATCTTGGTGTTTTGTTTCTTCTTCTTGATTTTCTTCTCCTTCTTATTTTTATTATTTTCATATTGGCTCATATGATTGAACTTTTACTTGTTCTCTCACCTTCATATTCCTCGCTTTATCCACTTTTACATTTGCACTCTCTAGGATTTTATACAGTGCTATATTGTAACATCTGTAAGCTTTGCTTCTTGATGAATAACCAAGAAAGATACCTTCATCAACTCTAGAGTCAATTTTTCCCAAATCCTCATCATATTTCTTTATGTATCACTTGCTTCAAAATATTTTGAAGTATTTAACTCTTGTTGGTCTACCCTTCCATAATTCATATGGTGTTTTGTTGTTGTTGACTCTAATTTTCTCTCTATTTAGAATACAGACTACAATGTTGACTTCTTCTCTCCAAATCATGTATGCTAGATTGGATTCATTTAAAATTGTTCTTTCCATCTCTTGTACATTTTGATTTTTCCATTCTACCACTCAATTATGTTGTGGAGTTCTTGCAGCTGAAAAATGTCTTTTTATTCCATGAGTCTCACAAAATTATTCAAATTCATTTGATATACACTCACCTCCTCAATCTTATCTCAAGAACTTGATTTTCAAATTAGTTTTGTTTTCAACCAAGGATTTGAATTCTTTGAACTTCTCAAATGCTTTAGATTTTTCTTTTAGGAATGTAACCCATGTCATTCTATAATAATAATCAATGAGAAACATGAAGTGATTTCCACCTTGTATATTTTGTGTTCTTGTAGACCCATAAATATATGTATGAAAAAGTTCCAATGGATTCGTTGTTTAGTACTCCTTTGATTTGAAGCTTTCTCTTGTCTGATTTCCATGATGACATTGCTTACAAAGAGTATTTGAAGGTTTATCAATCTTTGTCATGTTTCTCATTGCTTGTTTATTGTTGATTTTCACTAAATTATCGAAGTTCATATGGCCCGTAATTTTGTGCCATAACCAACTCTCATCTATTTGTCCCATATGACACTTTTCTCCCTGGATCTCACTGAGGATATATACATTATTTGATGTTCTATATGAATTTTCCACTAACCTTCCTGATCCTTTGTTCCTTATCTCACATCCTTGAGAATAAAATGTGAGAGTGTTTCTTTGATCACACATTTTACTAACACTGAGAAGGTTATGTTGCAACCCTTCAACATACAAGACATTCTCATTTTTAGTCTTTCCATTATTAGGACTAAGAGTACCTTTTCCATTTATCCTTGCAACAACATTATCTCTAAATGTTACACTTCCTTCATTTACTTCCTTCAAAGTGTTAAACTTGTTCTTGTCCCTTGTCATGTGGCTTGAGCATCCACTGTCAACGTACCATTTGTTTCCTTTGTTTTAAGCATGAAGAGAAACTTTTACAAGCATAGATTCCTTGCTATTCTACTTTTCTTTCTCCTAATTCCTTTTCCAAATTCCCGTGGGTTCTTTCTTTTGTTTGGAAAGGGTATCCACTTCCTTGTTTTCTCTACGATATTCTACAATTCCACTTCTACAAAAATGTGCTATGTGCCCATATTTGTTACACTTATAACATGCAACATTGTAATAAAATAAAGGGGCAAATGAATCGTTATTTATATTTGAGAACCCATAAGTACTTCTTTCTTTGTTACATGCATAATTATGTCTGTCATGTTCTGTATAGTTTATTGATTTATGACCAAAACGATTATAGTAATATAAATAACCAAAGAAATAATTTTGATACTAGGTCATCTGAGACAACCTTGGTGGGAAAGATGTTATGAATCTATTCTTGTTGTCTTTGGGAGGAATGCCAATTTTCTGTGGAACACCATTTTCTTTCTTCCTTTTTTCTTCATCACTGATGGATCTTTTGAGTACATCATCATCGATTTTAGATTTTCCTTCATTTACCTTCTTTGATGGATCTATAGCTTTTGAATATTCTTTGTTGGTCATCTGACTCTTATCATAGCCAAGACTAGTCTCAATGAATGGAGACCTTTGACAATTGATGATATCATCTAAGGTTTCAACACTCTTTTTAAACTTCGACTCAATAGTTGTTTTATTCAGTTCCTTTATTAAGGAAATAATTTCAGATTCTAACTTCTTGCAATTTTATTCCTTTTCCTTTAGCTGGATTCTCACCACTTCTTATATCCTTCTTGCCTCTTCTAGTTGAACCTTTAGGATCATAATAATATTTTATGTTTCTTCAAGGATTTGTGACATTTTGGATTTTGAATCACGATCATCTTCTTCATATTTCTGTAGCTACTCCTTTTGTTTCGAATTCTTTTTCCTAAGGTTCTTTATTTCTCTTAAGGCACACATGAGTTATTCAATATCCCCTTCCCCATCTATTTCAACATTTTCCTCTTCTTCTGAATCGATTGTTTCTTTCCCTTTATCTTCATCAATATTTGTTTCTACTACCATAAAGAGAGTTTCTTCTCTACCACTATCATAACTTATTTGATTGTTTTCTTCAGACGAGTCACTAACCCCTTTTGAGTAGAGGCTCTTCTTCTGCTTATAAGAGTTCTTTTTATTTTCATGCTTGTCCTGTTTGTGATTATTTTTGTGTTGATGATGTTTTCTCCCTTTCTTTATGTTATGGTATTCTTCATCATAATTTCTTTCATTTTTCTTATATGGACACTTAGTAGCAAAATTTCATACTTTTCCATAATTAAATCATTTAAAGGGAAGCTTACATTTGTATTTTCTAGATCCCTTTTTGAGATTTCTCACAAATTTTTCTTCCTCTGTGTCCGATTCACAGCTGGAACAATTACTTGTTTTTTGTTCTTTTATCTTAGTATTCTTTGAATATTTGAAAGCTACTTCTTTAATTGATGGATTTTTTTTTTCAATCATCATTTCATATGTAGTGAGAATCTCATGCAATTCATCCATTATTAATTTGTAAATATGCTTCATTTATCCAATAGTGGAAACTTTGGAATCAAATCTTAAGTGGAGTGACCTTAGCACCTTTTGTACAATCATCTATTCTTCAACCAATTCACCAAGTCCTTTGATGGTGTTGACAATCTCATCCACAAGGAAGAGATAGGCTACAACATTTTGTTTGTCTTTCATTTTTAGACTCTTGAACTGTCTTCTATGAGTTTGGATATTAGACTTCTTGACCTTGTAATAGTATTCATCGATGTTTTGAAGTTTTTACCAAATTTCCTTTGCTGATTTGCAATGACTTACTTTGAAAAACTTTGATTCTGACAAACCACACAAGATGACATTCATAGATTTTGGATTATTTTCACTAGAATTTTTCTTGTCCGTATCTATTGGTGAAGTTGTTGGGGATATATAACCAATCACAATTGATTCCCAAATATTCAAACCAAGGGCCATTAGATATGTTCACATCCTTATGATCTAGAAGGCATAGTTTGTTCTATCAAACAACATAGCCCTATTTTTAGAGAAACCTTCCTAACCAACCATGTTTGCTCTAGAGATATACCTTCCAGTGGTTACACTGTTTCTAAAGGAACCCGCTCGGATACCAATTGTTGAGAACACACTTATACTGAGAGGGGTGGGTGAATTAATATAAGGATAAATTTTTCTTTTCAATAATCATTAACCATAATGAAGAAATCACATAAAATATAACTATAAGACACAATATTTTACGTGGAAACTCTTTCGGGAGAAAACCACAAAATATTCTCTTTATAATTTGTAGGAACCAGCCCACTGTAACAAATATTTGTAGGCACCAACCTACTAGAGACTCCAATCCCCACTTGTACAAACCTTGGTAGGCACCAACCTACGCTTATAGATATTTGTAGACACTAATCAACTAGAGACACCAATCCCCACTACTGGATGTTTGTAAGCACCAACCTACTCGGGATACCAATCCCCACTGCTTGATGTTGGTAGGCACCAAGATGCTTTCAAACTTGGAAATTATTTTTTATAGGTTGAACATCTACATTTCCTTCACTATTCTTCTTGTTTCTTCTGTCTTCACCGGGTCTACTCATTTCTTCTTCCTTAGGTCTTCCTCCACTATATCTTCTTGCTTCTTTTGATACTTCTACCTTGTATATTCCTTTACAAGTTCAAATTGCTATAACACCATATCTACTTGCTACAAAACCAGACCTGCTTGATAGAATGTGAGATCTATTGATTAGAACACCATATTTTCTTACCAGAACACCAGATCTACTTGCTAGAACACCAAAACTAATGTTGGTAGGCACCAATCTATTTTCAATCTTGCAAATGAGTTTTTATAGGTTGATCATCTGCATTTCCTTTATAGTTCTTCTTGTTGCTTCTGTCTTCACCAGATCTACTCACTTCTTCTTCCTTAGCTCTGCCTTCACTAGATCTTCTTGCTTCTTCTGATTCTTCTGCCTTATATTCCTTTACAAGTTCAACTTGCTATAACACTAGATCTACTTGCTAGAGCACTAGACCTACTTGCTAGAATGCGAGATCTACTTGCTAGAACACCATATTTTCTTACTAGAACACCATATCTACTTGCTAGGACACAAAATATGATCCTTGATCATATTTAATCATCGCTCCTTGAATGATATTTGATTGTCACTCCTCAAATGATATCCGATCGTCACTCCTCTCATTTCTTCAAATGTTATTCGTAAGAATATTACATGTTCACCCACACTTTTTCTCGCATTACTCTTCTCATTTTATGCTTTATCACAACCCTACATGAAGAGTCATGTTTATTCAAAAATAAATGAACTCCATTAATTAAATAATTAATTCCCCCTTTTTTAATTCACTTTTCAAAATACCATGGATTTTTAAACCATGGGAAAATACCATTTTACTTTTTTTTCTACTTCTTTATGTAACTTCACTTTTTTTTTTTTTAATCTTTTAACACTCCCTTTTCATGTAACTTTGTTTTTTTATTTATTTTGAATTCACCTTTTTTTTAAAAGTAAAGTCACCTTTTTTCACACAACTTCATTTTGAATTCACGTTTTTTAACGTAAAGTCACCTTTTTTCACATAACTTCATTTTGAATTCACCTTTTTATGTAAAGTCACATTTTCATGAGATACTTATATTTGAATACTTACATGATATAAGTCCTTTGACATCAATGTCAACAATTTTTTCAATACTATATTCAAGAATAAACATGACAAGCCTTATATTGCAAAATAAAAATAAAAAGGGAAAAAAGGGAAAATTTTGACTTTTTAGGTTTTTTGGTGGTTGAAGAAAATTATAGACTAGTTCCTTTGGAGGTCTATAGTATCTCTATACCAGGTATAGGTGAATTATAAGGTTTAGGATAAGACAATATTGATGGTTCCTAAAGTATTTCCCCTTAAGCATTGCCTAGGGTTAGTGTAGAAATTGTTGTATACCTGGAAGATCTAGAATATGATAGAAGAGTAATACAATAGAAATTTAGAAGAAGAAAAAAAAAGATAATAATAGATCAATTGATTTCTCATTAACCTCTAAAAGAATAATAATCATTCAATGATGAATGAATAATCCATTACAATACAATTCAATTGAATGCAATATATAAGAATTAGTCATGCAAGTATGATAGGATTAACTAAATGCAAAGTGGAGTGAACTAGCTCATGCATGCAGAGTGGAGTGAACTAGATCATGCATTCAAAGTGGTGTGAACTATACCATGCATACAAAGTGGATTGAATTATCTCATGCATGCAAAGTAGAGTGAACTATCTCATGTATGCAAAGTAGAGTGAAATAACTCATGCATGCAAAGTGAAGTGAACTAGATCATGCATGGAAAGTAGATTGAACTAGATCATGCATGAAAATTCAAGTGAATTAAATCATGCATTAAAAGTAGAGTGAAATGGATCATGCATGCAAAGTGGAGTGAACTATATCATGCATGTAAAGTGGAGTGAACTATCTCATGCATGAAAAGTGAAAATGAGTATGCATGTGAGAGAAACTTTCTCTAGTCTAGAAAATATGAGCATGATATATCATTCAAGCAACAACATGACCCCCTTGTGAGGGTAAATATGAAATTTGTCACCCATGAGGGGGTAACATCTGGCACCTACTCAGGGACATGTACTCTATGCTAGAGTGTATGAGTACTCTAGAATCTTCTGCAGACCTGTGACCTACACACCATCTTTCTTGATAAAATAAGTATTCCAACAGAGGAAGAACACCTTTGGTAACCACTCACAAAACCATATAAAATATCAACACACAAATATTTTTATGTGGTAAAACCCTTGTGGGGAAACATCCATGACCCCAACCAATGTGACCACTTGGAGTAATTTATTAATGAAAAAGAAAAAATTTACAAGATAGTTACAAGAGAGTTTCTCAAAATCGATCATCAACAAATGACCCTCCATGCTCTTTAAATAGAGATCATGGACCAATAGATTGTTAAGCCAGAGATCAATGTAGTCATTAAGATCGAGGATAATATGAGTAGTTAGATCACTCTATGTCATGAGCATATCATGACCATCATATTACCTTACTACAAATGCATACTAATTCATATTAAATAAACACACTAAGAAACACACTTCTAACTAACAACACATTAGACCAAGTTGATATTAACTAAATCCTAAGTGTCTAAATACCCTAACATCCTTCCTTAAGAATAACTTGGGATAATATTTAAGTATTTACAAATGTGAAACACTGGGAGAAGGAAGGAGGCATTAGAACCTATCCCCCCTTAATGACAACTTCCTGAACTCCTAACATAGATCAAAGTTTGGAAACCTCACTTCTGCAAGAGACTTTGTGAAAATATCTAGAACTTGATCTTCTATAGGGAAAAATAGCACTTCAATAACTCGATAATGAATGAGATTTATGATGAAGTGCATGTGTATCTCGATGTGTTTGTTGCATTGATGTTGAACTAGATCTTTGGCGAGCTTGATGACATTCTAATTATTGCACTAGAGGGTGGTTGGATGTTGCTACTCGAATCTAAAATCTGAAATGATCTATCTAAGCCACAAGGCTTCTTAACTTTCATTAACCACTAATCAATATTATGCTTCTTCTAAAGAAATATAAATAACCTATTGTTTCTTACAATCCCAAGTGTGTTTTCAGAAAAATTGGTCTATGTGGACACAAATTGTTCTCCATATAATCGGACACCAATAATAGAACAAAACAGGACAAGACATATAACTTTCCCTAGGTTTATGTAATAAAAGATACTAACTAGCAAGAGATCACACCTTTTAATCGACGGTTGTCCTTGCTAGTTGTAGTTTCCATCTTCGTCTTAAGACTTTTGGGTGATAACCTGTAAGAAAACACAAGCCAACAAGAGTGAAAGAAACAAAATTATAATTTGATAAAACCTATGCAAATGATCAAGGAAAAATGCAACAAAGATAACACAAAATGGATAGCAATTGTGGGAAAGAACATATATTGATGTATTAATAATAATGGAAGAGATTACAATCATAGCCTTGATGTTGTGAATTCCCTCCCAATGATTCCTTGCTCCAACACACACCCTTGCTTTTATGAGTTCTGACACCATAGGTTTGATACCATCCCATCCAGGTCAAAAGTCACCTTAACAAAGTAGTAGCTAAAGCCATGATTGGCCACTATTCACGATTACCTTTCTTCATGAGATATGATTCCTTTTATAGATTTGAAAAGGAAGGGATGAGAAGGTTGGTATGAGAGGTTAGGATCTCACCAAATAAGGAATATGGGTGAGATCCAAACCGATCGAAGGACACCTCATCCTCGAAGCTTCTATTATAGAAACTTCTTGACTTTCTTCTTTTTCCTTCAGACAAACAATGTTACACCCTATGAACGAGAAACATGTGACATTGTCATAGTCTGCAGTGGTGCAACATGTGAAAATTAAGGGTGTTGCATGTTGCAGTGGTGCAAAATGTGACATTTTCACAAATAGGGCTTTAAAAGGAAATTTTCATAGTTTCATCTCTCTAGGAAAGGTTTTCTTCCATGTTCTTCAGGGATTAAGGCAATAATCCTTCGAATTACAAAGGGTAGGTGCACATCATCAATGTCACAGGTGTGATGAAAATAATGTGTAACAGAATGCCCCCCAAAGTATTAAGTTAGAAAAGGAGTGATAACTGAAATAATTTGTTGTGTGGGTGTTGAAACAAGGAACACATCAGTTGGAATCCTGTCAAAAACAAATAAGTATTTATAGTACAATAATATATATCATCACTAAGTTAGGCATTCTCATACTCAAAATATAAGTGACTCAAAGAATAGGTGTTGACATGCAAAGATCCATGCCAAGTAATATAGGTCATGACCACTAAAATACACCATGGATCCATGCCGTTATGACTCAAATATTAACATAGTCACCAAAAATACATTGTGGATCTATGACATAAATACTTAAACTTGAACATAGCCGCGAGACATAAAATCTGGATCTATGCAACAATACATACTCAAAATACTCCATCGCAACCTGGATCTATCAGATAGGATCCAGGGTCTTCATCTTTACTATTCTATAGTATGAATCTAACCATGTGAATAAAGGTGTCGAAGTTAAACATGGTAGAAACCATATGATTACTGGTCAATGATGAAAACCGTTAACAGATGCGAAAGGAACCATCAATAATGATGATGGCTCTTAAGGTACATAAGTACATTCTATTGAGTGTGAATAGATGAGTTGAAGTCGAGAACTCATAGAATCATTCGATCAAAGGTCAATGATGAAAACTTGTTGTCGAAGGAGAGGAAACTTTCCATTGAGGCATGCAAGTCCCAAGGTACTATAAAGTTTCTAAACCAACTTCCTAGATAATATACTGAATTCAATAGGAAGTGATTCATTGCAAGAGGGCCTTGATGTATCCCCCATCAATGATGTGAAACAGGTACAAAGATTTGAAGTAGATCAGAGCATAGAGTGATTTAAGAATGAATCAGAGATGGGTGACAAAATATAAGGATTAAGGATTGCAGAACTGGCTGACGCGATATAGGGATTTCCAAGTTGAAATTTCCTTGAACATATTGATGACATGAAAATTGTCTTGGAAATACTGACTCAAAAGAGTATCACAGACCAAAGTGTAAACTTATAAAGGAATATGATAAACAAGAGATGAGCAGATTTCCCAACCTTGACATAAGGAGTGAAAGGATGTCATGTTCAAGAATGACTTGTTTCCATAAAATTAATACAAATTTAATACATATTCCCTTCCCAATTCCCCCCCACCATTTTTGGAGAGTGCCTCTTTATTTTTACACAAACTTTAGGAGGATAACATATGCTTGTATTATAATATCATCCTTCATATGAGTCATTTGGAGTGTTTTTAATGAACCCTAGGAAGGAATGGTTTAGTCCCATATGGGTCTTTCAATGTAAATTTTACGAGTCTAGAGAAAGTAAACTCGGTGGTTTTTCATGTTTAGGGAGTATGAAAAACACTTAAAGAAAACTCCAAGATTAAATTTTTCGTAAATTTAGTCTCCCAAGCCTGAAAAAGTATAAAATAATAATTAGGAGAACTCCTCTAGCCATTATTGACTAGAGTATTCCTTTTTCGTAATTAATCTAACGAGACTGAAAAAAGAGTTAAACTATCGATCGATAGACATCCTTTCAAATCCATTAACGAGCGTGAAAGGAAACAAGCTCACTCGGTAATATTTTAATATTTAGAGAGTATGAAAAGAGATTAAATGAAACTCCAACGAGTTCCTTTTTCATATATCTTTTACAAATCCAAAAAAGTGATAAAAATATACTCGGTAACCTATTCTCATGTATTAACGAGCATGAGAAAGAAAAAAGTCTAAGCTCGATAACCTATTCTCATGTATTTACAAGAACGATAAAGAACAAAGACTAATATCGGGATTGGTTTCATTTTTACACAAGCTTGAAACAAATTAAAACTATGCTTAGACAGATTTCATTTTTTCGTGAGATTGAAACTAAAAACTAACTATGCTTGGAACTTCCCAGTGTAATTTAAAAAGGTTGGTACTTTTCCCCAAGAGTGAAAAGCTAGCGGCTCAACTCCAGCATGATGTATAGAGGCTGGAGACATGCCCCCCAAGCTTCGTTTCATCTACCAACTCTTATGTTGTCACCAATTTTTGTACTGGATTAGACTCCTGGCTACTAATAGGTAAATGTTCACCAGAGGAAGACAAAGGATCAACTGGCATAGGTGGATTAAATGAAGGTTCAGTTATGAGATATAGTGAAAGATGTGAATCAACATTTACACAATCTAGTGAAATACTCAACTCAATCGAAGGAGGATTTGTTTTATTTTTTAACGAGCTTGACACCGAAAAAGGAACTATGCACGTAGGGATCTATTTCATTTTTTAACGAGCTTGACACCTAAAAAGGAACTATGCTAGTAGGGATCTATTTCATTTTTTAACGATATTGACACCAAAAAAGGAACTATGCTCATAGGGATCAGTTTCATTTTTGAATGAGCTTGAAATAAAAAATAAACCATTAAAAATTTATGTTAATATAGTGCATGTTTGGTCCTCGAGAAATTATCATTGTAGGGTTTGGTGCAATTATGATTTCAAGCCTTTTCTGAACTGGAAATAACGCATACCTACAACCACTATTCTCAACATAAGTAGCTAGAGAACAATGATGTCACCCCAAGAACATTAGAAATTGAACAGAATAGAGCCGACAAGGCTCGAACTGTTCGAAGCTATACTAGAAATTAGAGATATATTTATCAGAGGAGAATGGTTTGACTTCATATGAGCCTTCAATTGACATCACAAAGGAGTTTATGTTAAGCCCTAAATAGTGTCTCATTACACCTTAATTAGAGCATATTATATTAATAATGTTATTTTATTTATGTCAGCTTTAGCCCATTAGTTGTAATTATACCTCTTTGTCTCCTATATATAACAAGGAGACATTTTCATTTTGAATCATCTTGTAATTGTACATTTATGTGGGCATAAGGAGGTTTCCCCCTCGAAGAGGCTTATTATCAGAGTTTCTCTCTTTTTCAAGGCGTTGAGTACTTATTCTGAGGTTTTTCTATGCTATATTGATATTTGGCTCTTAACATATGGTATCAGAGCTCAAGGTCTTGGGGTTTCGCTGCTACATCTGAGACACCTTGGAATTTTTTCTATAAATTTTTTTATACAAAATTTTAGAAGAAACGTTTTGGGTGATATTTATCATATGGATCAAGGTACATTGGGTTAAAATTTCAGCTCCTGAGGCCTTATACTTTCAGATATACAGCCTGTGAAAGATAGGGTTCTGGAATCATCCTAAACTGAGTCATTGTAGAATTTTCTCTATAAAAATTTTTCTGTAATGTTGCAGACCCTGAACTTTAGAGGCTATTCAGAAAAATTAGTAAGTTATTTGTGGTAAAACTTTCAAATTTTTGTTCATCTTAAATTTGTAGATACACCCTGTGGAATATAGGGTATCTGACTAGTCTTATTGATTAGTATCAAGAAGGTGTTCCAGGTAAAACAATCATAACTTCTTCATAGAGTATCTAAATTGAGTGAGACTAATTTCATTAGATAGTGGACAGTCTGTAGTATTTTTGGTACGAGTTTCAGAATTTCATATCATTTATTTTGTGCGGGGCACGCTATACAAGTGAGATCTCTGGGAAAGGCCAAAAATTAGCAAGTTGTGGGGAAGTTACTATAAATTCCGCTTGGCACATCCAATTTTGATCAGACCTGTGGAATTGTAGAGAAGAAATATTAGAGAAATACAAAAAATAAAGTTTCATACCCATAAGGGCCGAAAATTTGGAGATACAATGGAAGAAAGATTGTCTAGTAGAACCACCTCAAAATCAAAGTTCAAAAGTGATACTTGGCCAACATGCCACCCAAAAAGGGAACTTCTACACCAAATAAGCCTCCAGAAGATCCTAATTGGACTCTTGATGAAGGTGAAGAAATGCGTAGGGACATAAATGATTTACAAAATAAGATAGTAACAAAAGATGAACTACAAGAGATGGAAGCTAAGTTAGAGGCAATAAATACTAAGATGGATGGTTTAAAAGAGGAGATCATGGAAGGATTGAAAAATTTTGTAATAGAGAGGACACCTGAAAGTGAAAATGTATCCCATGAAATTCATGTTGAGGACACAAGGAAGGTGAATCAAGATTGGAGAAACTCAAACTTTGGGTTGAAGACCATCCATGTTCCTAAGATTGATATGCGGAAGTTTGATGGCAAGGACCCTTTCACATGGATACTTCAAATGGAGCAATTCTTTGATCTACATAATGTTCCACATACACAAAAGGTACAAATTTCTTCTTTATATTTAGAACCCAATCAATTTGTATGGTATAGATGGCTTTGTTCTCGTAAATCACTCGTCACTTGGACAATTTTCACGGAAGAAATGATAGCACACTATGAGGATACAAGGAGCAATACCTTCTTTAGCCAATTGATAAATATTAAGAAAAAGGGTTCAGTTACAGAGCACATTGAGAACTTCCAAAGATTGAATATAAAGATAACAAATGTTCTATATGAGCACTTAATTGATGTATTCATAGGAACTTTAAGAGATAACATTCAACATGAGGTTCGCCTTTGGGAACCCAAATCATTGGAGAATGAATTTAGGGTGGCAAGAAATGTTGAAAGTAAAAATATGGCTATGGCTACTAGAAGGACCAATCCTAACATCTATAGAGCTAATAATGCTCCTTCTTCTAAAACACCTCAACCTACAAGGTTGACACCTCAACAATTGGAGGAAAGAAAACAAAAAGGTTATGATTTAATTGTCACACAAAGTATAGTAAGGGGCATAAGTGTGGTGAGAAGAAATTATTCTATATAGATTGTGAAGAGGAAGAAGAACAAGAACATGAACAAGAACCATCTCAAGATGAAAATGTAGAATCAATTTTGTCTGGAGAGTTGACTCCCACGATATCATGTAATGCATTGGATGGAATTAGTACTCCTCAAACCCTCAAGATCGAAGGATATATAAAAAAGAAAAAGGTAATAGTCCTAATTGATTCTGGCAATACTCATAATTGCATTCACTATAAATTAGCCAAATATCTCAATTTATTTGTGTTAGGCTCCAATCTACTGATGTAAATTGGAGTACAAATGATTGTCAATCCGGTGTTTGTAAAACTTAGAGGCACATCCAAAATATATGGATTTAGAGATAGATTTTATATTTAATGGAAATAAACCAAAACCTATTCTAAGGGATGAATATGGAAGAGATGCTAAGCTTCTGTTCAGAAGTCCTATTCATAGATCTCATAACAGTAATCATCAATTGTTTTCCTAAAGAGTCTCAACAGTAAGCATTCAAAAGATGTTCGAACTAGTTCTAAGACTTATCAAAATGCTAGAAGGACAAAACTCTTATTCAAGAGATGCATTCATTTTCTTCTTTCATTCATTAGAAACTATCATCAATTTAAATTAAAAGTATTGAAAGCGTAAATAACTCAAAAAACATTCATGACTATCTTAATGCTTGAAGGCAAACCACACATTGAATTCTTATTCAAGAAATCATTCACAATATGAGTAAGGCTTTGAAACATTAAGCATGTGACTTAGCTATGGAATTCATCTAACTACAGCAAGATATGAATAAAACTCATCTACAGCAAGATCTGATCTAAAACATGTATCAATGATTACTTGAAAAGAACATAAAGAAAGAGTGTACTAGTTTGGCAAAGGGGGCCCTCCAATGATTCACTGGTACACTTGAGTTGTCTCAGCTAAGAAAGAGCTCCAGTAGCATTCACATCATCATATCATAGGCATTATCAAGAACAAAACGCAATTCTGATCTCAAGATTGCAAATTCCAAAGTTTCTTCATTCACGTTCAAGGTTGTCCTACTAGTCTATGCTTAAGAGTATTTATACAAGAGTTTCAAAACTAAAAATGCTAATAAATCTCCTAAATATCATGAT
>JASDQU010100741.1:255431-280074 GCA_032191745.1 Picea mariana | reverse complement strand
ATAATTAGAAGATGTGTAAGACAAGATGAGATTTTAGAAATACTAAAAGCTTGCCATGATGAACCTTGTGGTGGTCATTTTGCAGATAAGAGGACAGCATACAAAATACTCAATTTAGGGTATTATTGGCCATCCATCTTCAAAGATTCCAAGAAATATGTCCGAAGTTGTGATAACTGCCAAAGGATGGGAAAGCCACTTCCAACCAATGAGATGCCTTTCAAACCACAAGTTCACATTGAGCCATTTGAAAAATGGGCTCTTGATTTCATTGGTCCAATAAATCCACCATCAAAAAGGAAGCAGTACATCTTAGTATGTACTGATTAAGTTACAAAATGGGTGGAAGCCAAAGCATTAGTGAGAGCTACAGAACAGTCAATGGTCAACTTCCTCTTTGAAGAAATATTTTCCAGATTTGGAGTACCCCGGGAGATTGTAATAGACCAAGGAGCACAGTTTACTTCTAAAATGGTGAAAGACTTAGCAAACAAATATCAGATCAAGCATCGGAAATCTACACCCTATCATTCACAAGCAAATGGACAGGTGGAATCTACTAACAAAACTTTAGAAGAAATCATGACCAAGACAGTCCAAACACATAGAAAATATTGGTCAGACAAGCTTCAAGAAGCACTATGGGCATACAGAATCACCTATAAAAACAGTATTGGGTTCACTCCTTGTCAGTTGGTCTATGGTAAGCAAATTTTGTTACCTATAGAATTTCAAATTCATACTTTTAAACTAGCAGCTGATTTAGGAATAGATCTTTCTGAATCACAAAAAGAGAGGATCATGCAATTAAATCAATTGGATGAGATGAGACAGGCAGCAGTTGAACACAACACTTTGATACAACAGCAAAGGGCACACTAGCATGACAAGTACATCAAGAAGAAACAATTCAAAGAAGGAGATTGGGCTTTGTTATTTGATTCAAAATTTAAAGATTTCAAAGCTAAATTTACAACTCATTGGCTTGGTCCATATGAGATTGCAGAAGTATATGACAATGGCCCAGTCAAACTACAAATAATAGACGATGAGGCAAGCTCATTCATAGTCAATGGACATAGGCTAAAGATCTACAATAAGCCTGTAAACAAGGAAGACTTTCTGCAGCAGATATCTCAACAAAATGAGATGGAAGTGTTGGAGAGACAGAATCATGTGTCTCCTTCACATTCTCCTTAAAAAATAATAATAAAAGAAATATATATAAAAAATAAAAAGAAAAAAAATATAAAAAAAAAAGAGAAAAAGAAAAAGGGAGTTTAGTTGAGAAAATCCAGGAAACTGGCACAATATAAACTCGAATTTTGATTGGAAAACCAAGTAACATTGGCCAACCAAAATTCTTCAAAAAAAAATATAATAATTTTCATCCTTAACTTCTAGTTTCATTTTTTAGCTTCAAAATTTTTACAAACATTTATCTCTGAGACTTGAGGACAAGTCAATAAATAAGGCTGAGGGGGATAAGGTATATATTTTGAAAACCTTTCAAGCCTACTATAGATGACAACATGCATTTAAAAAAATAATTTCATCCAGCAGAGGGACCTGAGAAAAGTATCCATTCCATTCAGCAGATGGACCTCAGAAAAGTATCCATTCCATTCAGCAGAGGGACCTGAGAAAAGTATCCATTCCATCCAGCAGAGGGACCTGAGAAAAGTATCCATTCCATTCAATAGAGGGACCTGAGGAAAATATCAATTCCATTCAGCAGAGGGACCTAAGACAAATATCAATTTCATTCAGCAAGAGACCTGAGGAAAATATCAATTCCAATCAGCAGAGGGACCTGAGATTCTAAGCAAAAGAAATACAAGAAGAAATTGAGGACTTACAACAACATTCCATCCAGCTTCAGTCAGGCAAAACACAATGAGCAAACAAGTTAGTATATATTTTCCTTTTTAATGCTTTAAATTTGAGAAATTCTTCCTAAGCTAAGCAATGATAAATATCCTATCTTTCCTTTCCCCTACATCATCTTTTCATCACTCCATTTTCATCCTCAAAAGCATTAAAAATGGTACTTAAAGGAACCAATTTTGGTTTCCAAAGGAGTTATAAGGAAGGATCGGGTTTCAAATACAAACACATTGTTTATTTTGAGCTGTCAAATGCTCTGTTTCTGAAGACATAAGTTGCATACACAGACTGAATTATTGTTGCATAGATTAAAGGTTGTTTGCATATACATTTCAAAAGGGGCCATAAGAGGAAGGTTTCATGCTTGATGAAGAGATTGGTTCCTCAAGGAAACGAATTAAGGAGTTATAAGTGAACACATTTTCTTAAAAAACCATTTCTTATGATGATTGCAACAAGGAGGGAAAGTACAAAGGTACAAACATAACAACACCTTCAGCTATGATCGTTGTACAAACCCATTTAAAAAAAAAAATGATAAAAAAAAAAACCTTGTCTAAATCTCCTCCAACGATTTTCCTCCCTTCATAAAAGTAATAAGACTCAAATGATTTTCATATTGTTGTGTCTCACTTGCACGCTCCCCAGACTTGAACCGTTGACGCACCACTACATACACTTACCTCCATTTCAAAATTGCACGCTCTGTTTCACCACGCCAGCACCATCCCAAATCCCTACGCTCTAGCACATTGTTCCCTCCTACGCCTTCCTATCCCAAAATTCTCTGATAAAAAATGAATTGTATGTTGACAATCTCACTGTCAACATACAACATTCTCGTTCTGTGGAAGAAAACGCAGAGGTTGAAGGAGATACGTGGTGAGCAAAGGCAAAGAACGTATCCAAATAGGAGTTGGCCATTGAAGGTAAGTTCTAACTCAATAATTGAACAACTAAGTGTAAAATTCAACGTCCTGTGGTACATTTTGAAAACAAGACAGTTCATTTCTAGCAGAGGTCGATTGAAAGTAGGGAAATCGAGCTGGAATTCAACAAGAAGCCTGAGAATTTTTTCGAAATTACCCGGTATGCCCTTACATATAAAAAAAAATTATGATTGAAGAACAGAGAATAGCTTAGGAATTTGAAAAATATAAGATTTCCTTTGCTTTTGAACAGAAAAATCTTATTGAATACCATGCACAGAATTAAATCCACACAGAGTCTGCAAGTTTAAAAAATATCTTGGTCAAAAGAATTGCAGGGTTGAAACTTTTAGACCTCCTTTCTATAAACAGTGGAAATATTTTAGGGTCTTGCTCTTAAAAATTGGAAGTATGGTGTCTAGATGTGAACCAGGGAAGCTTGTTACATCAGACATTCACAGGGATTATATACAAATTTTGGAGCAAAAACAGTGGATAGGTTTCTTTGAAGTATTTGATGGATCTTGTGAAGAAGTTGCTTTAGAATTTGCTCACTCATTTGATGGGGAAAGGGCTATTGTTGGAAACCTTACCATTAGGGTCTCTGAAGATATCATTGCACATGTTACTGGACTTCCTCAAATAGGAGAAAGATATTTCAAAACCAAGCATTTCAAAGATAAATCATGGGCACCTTTTATTTCCAGATCAAGGGTAGCAGCAGTAAATTGGAAGAAGGGAATTCCAAGGAGTTGGTTGATTCATCCTTGGGATGAATTAGCATATCTCATACAAAAATTTATAACCCGTGAGGGAAGATTTAGCATCATCTACCCGTATCACATTAAACTGCTACAACACTTAAAAGGTGACTGTGAAATCAATATGCCGTATTTTCTATTACAAAGCCTTTCTAAGATGGCTAAGGCTGTCCAAAAACAAGGAAGGAACACAGAAAAGAGTTTATATCATTGTGGTTTTATTAAAATGATCATTATATATGAACTACAGAAGCAAAATTTGACTTGGCAATAGTTTATCATTGAAAATAGTTTTGAAACAATAAAGGAGGAAGAAGAAGAGGAACAAATTTTAGTTGTGACCAATGATGAGGAAGAAGTACAGAACCCCAAGGCAACAAGCTCAAAACCGTGTATGGGGAGGAGAAGAACAAGAAGCATGGTGATAAAGGAGAAAGAATTTGAGGAAAAAGACAAGATTTTTACCACATATGAAAGAAATTCAAGGAAACGCCAACAAGTTCAAAGGGGCCAAATACAAGAAAATGATGATGAAGCACAACAAGCACAGTATGCACATATTCAGACTCTAGAGGCACAATCATTGGGAAATGATGGTTTTGAAGAACAGGACACTTCCAAATATGAACAAATGAGAGAAGATGTGGAACAATTAATTAAAGACATGAACGAAGAGCCTCAAATAGAAGAAGTGGTTGGTGGGTCCACATCTGAACTTGATAGGAAAAATAAGAAAATAAGGAAAATGAAGAGAAAAATCAAGGAAATTGAAGTCCTAGAAAGATACATAAAAACATAAAATGAAATGCTAAGGACTCAAAGCCATAAAACACAGGAGGAGAATTGACAATAATTTGCACTCTAATTTACATCAGTAGATTGGAGCCTAACAGTACCTTCAGTCAAGTCTAATGTGGCTTGCAATTTCCCTATCAATTCATCACGTTGAGTGACTAATCCTTGGTTGGCTTGTGAATTTAGATGGAGCTCCTTGAGGTTAGGCTGCAGTTGTTGGATTTGTTGTCGGTCATGATCTCTAATTTGCTCAAAGTCTTATCTCATCTTATTCCTTACAATCTATTCCATGGCGAGTATTTTATCTTGCAACTGCCCCACTAATAATCTTTTCTATCGTATTTGCTCTGTCAATTCTCCATGGAACATTGATTTGTAGTGGCAAAGGCACCCAATGAACCTGCAACTTCTTTCGCAAATTCTGAATCATCATGATTATTTTCGTCATACAAAATCCTCTACCTTTTGGTTATTACTTTGTCTTTCTGGTGGGATTCTCTTTTGATGATGGAGTTCTGTTTTCTGCTAAAAAGGAAATCCGAAGGAGGCATTTCTTCTGGCAAAATGGGGGTAAGATCACTCATGAAAACAATTTCGGGATGAGGGGTCCCGAAGCTGGATTGCAGAGGTGTCAATGATGTAATAGGAGCACCAATCTCCATAGACTGTTGTTTTTCTGTTGTATTTGAGGTGCCAGTAGGGGTAGTTGGTGATGAAGGAGGTGCATTTTTACCCTGCTTTAGGAAAGCCTCGAACTGGGCTTTTTCCTGGGGGTTTAATTGGCTTGACCATGATGCATCTAATTTTCGTGTCAAAAACTCGGAGCTCTCTGGGGTTTCCTCAACCTTGTGTTTACCAAAGTGCTCTGGTTCAGAAATGGTAGGTATAGATTCCTATGCAGGAGAAGTGGCTATCGACTCTCCTTGTAGTATCTTCGGCAGACTGTTTCTCTTGTGCCTTTGGAAACTGAGGAACCCAGCTTACTAATCTAGGGGAAAGGTTTGGAACCTGTCCTGTACCTCCTCATAAGACCTAACTCCCCTGAATATTTCGTCATATGGGGAACTTTCGTGCACATACCGCCTCATGTTGAATTGGGATAGGTGGTTTTCTTCAATTTTGTGTGGGTTGTGCCTTTTGAATTCGATGTCAACCAACTTGACATCATTCAGAGTTGCGGCCTCCACTTTGGAGTGACCGAAATCTAGTAATGAGAACATACCAACCTAAATGGGGAACGTTGGCCATACTTTCTTTTGTGTTGCCTTTATCTCCTTGTTGATGCCTCTTGTTACTATCTAGTAAGCCACTTCTCTGCATACCATCCAGTCCAGTAATAATCGTGGAAGATCATGGGGAGGAACTGAGCATCCAAAAACGCTGATATAAGAGAATTTTTCTTCAATGAACCAATCTGCTAGTATACCCAGATTTCCCATAATCCTGTCTGAAATTCGAGGAGGGGGGTGACCATACAGGGATACATGAACATGAACCACTACATTGTCACATATTTCATAAAATAAATCCTTGGCTTTTTCCTTCCACAACTTGGAATGGTAGAAGTGAATGGGATATGCACTGTTCGGGGTCCAACTCCAATTCATCAATGTGAAAGGTGTCATAACAGATGGCGTCCATGAAATACACAAACATATAGAAAGGGGCGGGCTTCCCCTTTGATTTCTCCATTTTGTATTTAGTAATCTCTTTTTCCAAGTTATCTGAAAACATTTTGGCCCAATTAAAAGTGTATCCCTCGACCACCTCTTGCATGATAGATACCCATTCCATCGGGAAATGAGTAGGACTCTTCTTCCCGAACAATCTACAGAGCATCATGGCTACGTAAATCATGTGAGCGCTATGTAAATCATGTGAGCATCCAATGATGTTGTGGAATACATACCATGAGCATCGACCCTGAACTTCTCTGGGTGCCCCCACCAGGAATTGATTATATCAGGATAACTCTTGTCGTATTGTATGCATTCCTTTTTCTCAAACTCCAACATAAATGCAACATTGTAATTATATTTAGGATTAGGAGATAGCTTATACATTACTTGGAGGTGTTCCGGTCGAAAAGAACCAATGGAAACCTTCTGGTGGTTGGTGATGCTCTTGGTTTGGACGTCGATGTTTTCCAAGGCCCAACTTATCATGTCGTTATACGGCATGAGTCTCGGTCACGCATCTATATTGTGTGTCTCTGACTAAGATATATGTCTGAGTTTAGATGCATGAGTATCGTCTTCTTCATCACCAGATTCTTTTGGACAGTTTATGATTTCCTGCTCCAAAACCTCGAACACCTGCATCCAAGATTTAACAGTGTCTATGGCTAACGACGTGGTGTCCGACAGAACGTCCTCATTTGGATTTCAACCCTTGCCAGCCACATCAGGCTTCTTCATCATTTTTTGTGGTGCCATGATATCAAGAGAACAGAACAAGGTTACTTGTTGCAGAGGAATTGTGTGATCTTCTCAATCAGATAAAACTTGCTACTTTGCGGAAGGTGAAAATGAATTCAAAATCGAAGTGCTTTTATTCACATCAGATGCATTGATTCTAGTATAGATTTTATGACGGAAAATTTATTAACTTTAATGGAAACGTATACATGGTGATCCGCAATCTGCGTTAAAAATCATTATCCTTAACTAGTCGTAAATGTCATTAATATTCGACGGCTCGTGTTCGGGACTTTTAGATGAGACAGAGTGAGAATTTCCTGAATCCTGAATCTCCGAAGGTTAATCCCTGAATAATCGCTTTTAAAATCTTAATTAATCCTGTTTAAAAAGGTGTGTTAACTTCAAGTGTTTTGGGAGTTCAAAATTTGGGAACTTTAAATGTAGCTCGAGAGGAAATCCCCGAAACCCAAAACTACGAAGTGATTAATTATCCGGTAATCGATTTTAAGTCTTAATTAATCATATTTAATTTTAAGTGTTTTGGAAATTTGGACTTCGGAGATTTTTAGGAAACGATGAAGGGTAAACATTTGAAACCCGAAGTGCGAACTCATTAATTATCTCTTGACCATAATTAACTTAATTAATTAAAGTTTAATACTTCGGCATTTTATTGGCTCGGTGATTTGTGAATTAGCTCTTTGTTATATTTTCGAAGGGTCATCTCCTGTAGTGACATGTTGCAGATGACGTCATTCTAGATGACGTGTCAAGAAAAGGGAGGTGTCACGTGTTACTTGGAATCGTATGAATCTTTAAACGAATATGTCAGAAATGGGTGCCACGTGTCAACTCATGGAAGTCTCAAAAGATACATGTGTACTACGAATTGTGTCCTTTACAGGTTTAGGAAAAGTGATGAACGGACACTTTCAGGTTTCGGGGATTTTATCGTTAAGACTTATCGAAATGCCCGAAGTGCGAAGCTCCGGAGCTACCTTTAGTGATTTACCTCTTTAACAATTAGGCGGCTCAAAAACTCCAGAGATATTAGGATTGTCCGATCAAATGTAAAAAATCCATCAACGGAGGGTATCACGCGCGCCTTATTATTAATTAACCAGAAATGAATTTGATTTAAAAATCGAAAGTCATTTTCTAAGTTACCATTTTGGGAAAGATTATATTTTCATGAAGTAGAGAATGTAAAGCTCAAAAGTTCAGGATTATATGTGTTCCAACACTACCCTCCTTGTTAATTCACAAATCCATAGAGAAAAATGACTAAAAGTTTCTTACTGTCTCTTATAAACTGAGTTAGAGCAATATTTTCAAAAGAGTCCAGTGATGTTATGTTATGCTGCTAAGTTTTTCCAAGAACACAGAGAAGTAATGTTACCTGATTATTGGTTGTGCACGATACATGTAGTAGCATCCTTTCCAATTATAGATCCTATAGGGGAAGGGAAGGTAAGCTTATCCAGTGTTGCTCGACACTACCCACTTCTACTGAGGCTAGGCTTAAATTTGGGAACAACAATGAAGGTGGAAACTGGAAACAACAAGGATGGAGTAGGGGTTGTAGGAGGTGGGTTACAAGTTACAATGTAATCCAATGGCAAGAAGGGAACCTTCCTTCAAAGGCAGTTTCAACTTTCAACTTTCTCATGTCACAAGTTATCTCGAGGAATAGTGAATCCAAAATAGAGTTGCAACTTGCAACTTTCCGCTGAATTGAGACTCCACAGTGCACATTGGTTGAAGGTTCAATGTACATTGTCCAGTGACCAATGGAGAGTAAATGATGGTGGGTGCAGATCATTAACCACCACTCTCTATTGAAATTCAGACTTACCTAGAACACATGACAGTGTTGCAAGGTATTAATGACATTTTACAAATTTAATAACCCGTCATAAATACATGTTGTGAATTTCCATACTCGTTTCGAGATACGGTCACATGCCACAGTTGGTCATATTTGACAGGAAAAATGGCCTCTAACGGGCATTTTTTCCGTCAAATTCCAACGTTGATCATTACAAAAACTTCATTAACACACCTCATTGAAATTTTCTCATGAGCAACACATTGATGTGACATTTTAAACCTTTTACAAAAGGGTCAAAAGGTGTCAAAAATGTCTTTTTGGTTATAAAACAAACTTCTTCCCCTCATTTGGCCATTTCACTTGTCATTGTGTCCTTGAGCCCACCAAGCCATTGCATGACCTCCCAAGGGAATGGTTTACTAATCACTATATGTATTGACATCAAAAGTTCACCAATCATCCTTTGCCAAGTATGCATTCAACCCAAGGGTTTAGGAAAGTTCTTGTGTTTGCTATTTCCCGTGAATTAAAAGGAATCCATTTAAACCAACAACATTCTTCCACATGGACATATAATTCCCTACGCAATGAAAGGAAATGAATCAATTAAGGGAATCCATGCATTCATTCTCTCTGAATTTCTATATGGCCATACTATATAATTTTTCCCTTTTCCTAGCAAAAATCCTTGCCTTTGGTTGACTAGATGAAATTGATCACCTAGAGAAAGGGAAATAATAACTTCTTGGATCAACCCTAAATATATCAATTGGATAAATACCCTTTATTTTATATATGTTCGTTCCTTCACAAAAGGAATGTTGATTATTGATGAAATAACAAGGGGTTTCCTTCCTATCAGATTAGGTATCCCTAACTAGGTGCATCTACAGATGGGGGAAGGACAAACCACTATTTCCTTCTTTCCTCACGCCCACCCCCCATTTTACCTCCACATTTCATTCCCAAACAAATCAAATCTCTCCTCCCCCCCCAATCAATTTTGACTGAGCAATAACACACTTTTCATTTAGTTCTTGCAAGAACCATGGTCTTAGCACTTTCCCTCCTTATTTGTATTAGAACCCACATCATACTATTATCGAAGGGTTGGGAAAAATCATAAGCAACATGACTTAAGGGGAATCATTGAGACATTTGTTTAAGTGAATAAATTCTCGTCCCTAAAGATGGTTATTATTAAGAGATAATGTATTTTTGAATCCTTGTTATTTGTCTCCACATAGGAATTTTTGTTCTTAAAAAAAATTTGGCAATGCTAATGTTTGATGTTGTTGACATGTGTGAGGTGCAAGACCTTGATATGACTTCAAAGAAGGCCAGAAGGGGAAAAGAGCCTATCATTGAAGTGAGTCTATATATAGAGGAGAATACATAGGCAGATGTTCGTGCCCCAAGACCAACATATGATGACATGAGATGTTGCATGGACTTTGACAATGTCTACAAATGGGGAGATATATATCAAATGTTCCAGCGAGATATGTATCTAGTAATGTCAATCCCTCCTAGTGATGTTGATATCGACGATGGTGTATACTATGCAATAAACCATTCTTAGTTACACAAAGTGGCTACTCACTCTATTGTATTCCCATTATCCTATATTATTAGTCAAACTGATGTGGATAACATGATGGTTAAGGATGAAAACATGAAGGCTATTGCTTCATTTTATACCTCCATCATACAAAAATATTACAAACTCCCTGCATCTATGTTCAACCTCATTAAGGAATGGTGGCTTCAATTTTTATTCGACTAAAAATAGGTGATGAAGAGTTGGTGGGTGCCTTGGAAAATTTTTAGTTCAAGGAGAACAACAACCTACCTCACAAGTTTGTTAAGAACTCCTTAAAAAATTGTTGTATCCCTCTTGTGTAGACTTTATGGAGAAGAATATTCCTTGAATTTCAAAGAATCATTGGTGCCCCTAATACATACAATCACTAAAACTAACATAATATTCAATTGGTCAATGATTCTTTCTATTGCTTTGGAGTAGGCCATATTAGCATCCAAACACATAGTGCTAGGGAAACACCTTGCCTTCCACATGTCTTATTACTTGTTGGATGTTGTCTGTTTCAAAAAATGCCTTCCTAGGTATGGGATAACAATGGATTATATGTAAAATTTTGTGGATATTCCATTGGAATAGTTTGTCACAACATATCTTGTATTATGCTGAAATATTTTATTATGTAGGTTTATTTCCTTAGATCTCAAACTTATTTTTACTAGCTTATTGTTTAAATTAATGAAATAACCAAAACACAAAACTGAAAGAACATGCAAATGATTACATCATCCACATAATTGAACATAATATCTACCCTATGACTTATTCTTCAAAACTACATCTTCTGCCATTTTTTCCTAAGCTTCTAGTGATAAGTCATCTATGGTATGTAGGAGTTGCTCCTCAGTTTCCTAATCCAACATGGAAGTCTCATAGAGTTTCATAATCTCCACATTCACCATTGAGTAAATGCACATGTATGGGGGTATACTAAATCTATAGGCATTATCACCCACCTTCTCCAATACCTCAAAAGGGCCATACCATAGAGACTTAATCTTATGATCAGAACCCCTGGAGTCTTTCCTTGATCAAATGTAACCAAACTCTGTCTTTGAATGATTTTTCAATTATGTTTTGAACACGCCAGGCCTTGTACCTTTCCTATGACTTCATCAACATCTCATGTACATGCAAATGGATCTACCTAATCTTTTAAGAAAAATTCTCTACTTTCAACACTTCTCATGTGATATCTTCCCTTATGCCTCCCTGCTTTCCATGGAAAACATCCAAGGGAGAAGGTGGAAAATACCCAAAGAAAGTTTCAAAAGGAGACTTACCAGTAGAAGTATGGATTTCTCTGCTATAAGAGTGTTGAATGTAGATAAAATTTTCACCCCAGGTCTTAGGATTCTTCTAATTTTAACCCCTCAAAAGTTTTACCAAAGTTCTATTGGATACTTCTATTTTTCCATTTGTTTGTGGATGGAATCTTGTAGATCTCTTCAACTTAGTTTCCATCTTCTCCCAAAGTGTAGTCCAAAAGGCATTGAAAAATATGGTATCCCCATCTGAGGTGATGCTCCATGGTATCCCAAAGTGCACCCAGATTGGTTCAAAAAACATGTTTTCTTCTTCTCGTCCTTTGATGGTATTTTTAGAAGGTGTGAGAATGCACATATTGTTGAACCTATCAACTACCAAAAACAGATAGTCATGTCCTTTCCTGGTTGTTGGAAAACCACCCACAAAATCCATGGAAATGCTTTCCCAAGATCAAGTGGGTATAAGTAAGGGATGGTATATACCTTGATTCCTATTTTTGGGCTTCCTAGTACAAAAAAACATACATCCTCTAATACAATGAGTTACATATTCTTGCATTTTGGGCTAATACACATACCTTGTAAATTGGAAACTATCTTCCCAACACCAAAATTTCCTACAACCTTTGAGGTGTGAGCCTCTCTAATAAGTTGCAATATTCAACTTTAAGAACATAGAGTTTGTATAGCTTGTAGATAGGCCCATTCTAGAGATGATATTCATCCTTACAATCACCTTCTTCTATATGAATTTGGTAGGACTTGATCCTCAGTTTCCTAATCCAACATGGAAGTCTCATAAAGTTTTAGATTCTCCACATTCACCATTGAGTAAGTGCACATGTATGAAGGTAGACTAAGTCTATAGGAATTATCATTCACCTTCTCCAATACAACAAAAGGGCCATACCATAGAGGCTTAAACTTATGACAAGTACCCTGGAGTATTTCCTTGCTCAGATGTAACCAAACTCTCTCTCCCACTTTAAATGTTTTTTTTGTTTTTTTTTGTTGAGCATGCCAGGCCTTGTACCTTTCCTATGACTTCTTAAACATTTCATGTACTTGCACATGGATCTACCTAATCTTTTCAAAAAACTTCTCTACTTTCAATACTTTTCCTATGATGTCTTCCCTCATTCTTCCTTTCTTTCCATGGACAACATCCAAGGGAGAAGACGAAAAATACCCAAAGCAAGTTTCAAAAGGGGATTTACCAGTAGAAGTATGGATTTATCTATTATAATAGTGTTGAATGTAGATCAAATTTTCATCCCAAGTATTAGGATGTTTCTAATTGTAACCCCTCAAAAATGTTACCAAAGTCCTATTGGATACTTTTGTTTGCCCATTTGTTTGTGGATGGAATGGTGTAGATCTCTTCAACTTATTTTCCATATTCTCCCAAAGTGTAGTCCAAAAGGAACTGAGAAATATGGTATTTGTATCTGATTTGATGCTCCATGGTATCCCAACGTCCACCCAAACCGGTTCAAAGAACTTGTTTGTTGCTTCTTGTCCTTTGATGGTATTTTTAGAAGGCATGAGAATGCACATGTTGTTGAACCTGTCAACTACCACAATCAGATAGTCATGTCYTTTCCTAGTTGTTGGAAAACCACCCACAAAATCCATGGAAATGCTTTCGTAAGATTAATGGGTACAAGAAAAGGATGGTATAGACCTTGCTTCATATTGTTGGGCTTCCTGGTACAACAAAGCATGCATCCTCTCATAAACTAAACTACATMTTCTTTCATTTTGGGCCAATACACATACCTTTGTAAGTTTGAAACTATCTTCCCAACACCAAAATGTCCTACAACCTTTTAGGTGTGAGCCTCTCTAATAAGATGCAATATTCACCTTTAAGAACACAAAGTTTGTCTAGCTTGTAGAGAACCCCATTCTTGAGATGATATTCATCCTTACAATCACCTTCTTCTATATGAATTTGGCCATATAGTTGTTGAAACACCTCTTTAAAGTCCTCATCTTATGTGTATGCCTCTTTGTATCCATCATGGGTGAAAGGCTCCATGTGCATAAGAGTTACCAAAAATGTAATATTGGATGTGGGTGGCCTTGAAAGCATGTCCACCAATTTATTAATGTTTCCATTCTTATACTTGATGACTAGATGAAATTGTTGCAAAAACCCCATCCACTCGTAATGTCTGATTTGTTGAAGCTTACTTTAGGCCTACAAATACTCCAGTGGATGGTGATCAATGTAGATAATGGTTTCCTTTCCTATAAACTAGTTCTTCCACTTCTTAATAGATTGAACTAGGGCATAGAGTTCCTTATCATATGTAGGGTAGGTTAGTTCAAAACTCCCCCATGAAACATCTTAGAATGATAGCATATTGGCTTACCTCCTTGCATGAAAACTTCTCCCATAACATACCCACTTGCAAATATCTCCACTTCAAAAGGATTTTGAAAGTTAGGAAATGCAAGAACTAGTGCTTGACTAATCTTCCATTTTATATCATTGAAATATTTATGTTGATTCTTTGCCCATTAGAAACTCTTACAATTGGTTATTTGTGGCATGGATTTGTGTAGATATCACTGAAAAGGATGATATGAACTTCCATAGGCACTATGTTTCCCCAATAAAGATACTAACTTCATTGAAATTAGTAGGAACTGGCCACTTGATGATGGCATCCTCTTTCATGGGATCCATCTTGATTTTCCCTCCATCAATCAATTGTCGATCACGTACACCAAATACACCAGTGACTGTTGAGAAAAATCGCTTTTCTTGAGGTTAGCCAACAATTGGTGCTCTTTTATATTTTCTAACACCTGCATGAGATATGATATGTTCTCTTCCCAGGTAGAGCTATAAATCAATATGCCATACAAATACACTATTACAAATTAATCTAAATAGGGATGCAATACATCATTCATCAATCACATAAATGCAGTTGGTGCATTACATAAACCAAAAGGCATGACCAACCATTCATACAGACCTTGCCTTGTCTTGAAGGCAGTCTTCAAAGTGTATTCTTATGTAACGCATATCTGGTGGTATCCTAATTTGATATCCATGTAACATCGTCACTATAATCCCCAATTTAATTAATGCTTAATGTAGATGTAATATGTGGCCATGACCAAGAGATGTATATACAAAATGTATTTCTATGTTTTAATAATAAAATGTGATGTCAGCTGCTAAGGGGACATGTATAGAGAGGAGGGATGAATTAATCCACAAGAGAGGGGATGGTTTAGGAGAATGTCTAAGAGAGGGGTCCAAGGGGGAATTACCCATGTATATTAATTCAACCAATTTTCTAAAAATTATTATGGGTATATGAACCTTTTATTTTTGTGTTGAGTGTTCCCAAAGCCAATCATTGAATGCATGTAAGAGGGTGGATGTGTGAGGTCAAATATCATATTTATTGGGAACATAGGGGTTGAGTACAATCATCTTGGGGAAGTGTGTGAGTCAATTAAGTAAGCCAAAGGAGATAAATTCGCATGGGTAGTTAAAGCAAGTTTAGAAATGCAATGTTTTTGCATGAGAAACAAGTAGAGATAAAGATAGAGAGTTTGGTGTTGGATTATCCATGAATGGAGAATTCTAGAGCATGTTGGAGTGTATCTGGAGCGTTTTGGAGATCAAGATTGAAAATCCAAGTTGTTAGGCCTAAAGAATGAAATTTTGTGTGAGTTGCATTGTAACAACAAGCGTTTGTTAGTAGTTTTCCTAGTAGTAAGTTCCCTTGAGTTCCTAGCAGAGAGATTTCTGGTTACTTGTGCCAGAGAGATCTTGGTAAATGAATTGGGCACCTGAGGGACTGAGATCAGTGAAGGGGTATATTCCTTGGGTTGGGTGGGTCGAGAGGAAGAGATCTGGTGGAAAATCAGGATAGTTGTAGGAGAATACGAGTGGGATTGTGAGTTTTATTAGCTATGACTGGACAGTGAGAGACCACCCTCTTGCATGGATTACTATCCCTAGCTCGGGGGTGACTTGTTGTTGAAATTTGGAACAAAATTCTATGGTTGGGTGGAATGACTGTCCCAAGTAGTTGGATGCACAAAAAAATTAAAAGATAATTTTTTTTTCTGTTTATGTGTTGTATTTATGAGTTAAATTGTTGTGCATAAAATATGTGTATGAGACTGATTTCTATGTTGTTGTAATTTAGTTTATTAGTTTCATTTCATGTCTATTTTAGCATGTTGTAGGTGCATGTAAATAATGGTAACATTTAACAGTTAAATATGGTTGTAATCCATGTTGAAAGCTACAGTAAATTAATTAGTTAGCTGTAAAATTTTAATTTATTAGTTTTTCCGCACGTAATGGACCTCAACTGGGTTGGGGGGACATTACATTATGGTATCAGAGCCTCTGGTTCAAACAATAGGCTTGTATGGGCCAAGACGAATATGAATTGGGAAGATTAATTGTTGCACATTTGGCTGTGATGGATTTGGGGAAAAAACAAAGAAAAATTAGAGCAAAATTCCCAAATTCATGACAAAAATTCAAGTTTAAAGGACTCGTAATTGTTTAGGAGCCTCAATGGAGCCAATCTGCAAAGTTGCAGGGATGAATTCAACTTAGAATGGTCAAATTTCATGTTTTAATGGTCATTGTAGAGTTGCAATAAGTTTGGTGAAACGATGAGTGATATCACGCTTGATCTCGATATCAACGACCTAGATTCACTTTAATAAATTTAAAAATTCATAAGGTTTCAATTGTTTGGAAGGTTGAGTAGATCAACAGCTGAGATTCGTTTTCAGCAGCTGTGAAGTTGAAGCAGATGGGAAGTCTAGATCAGTTTCATTCATTTAGGAGTTGGAGTCGATCAATGGTTAAGATCATCTTGGCTTGGAGATCGATGGTCCAAATCCATCAAGGATTTGGTCAAAATTTCTAAGGTTGGGTTGGACGAATTGGAAAAGAGTTTGGTTCAACCAAAAGAAACCTCCAAAGACTGATGGTTGATGATCAGGCATCGAAATAGTTGGACGAAGTTTGGTAGATCAACAACTGAGATCATTTTTTAATGGGAGATCAATGGTCCAAATTCATCGAGAGTTTAGTTGAAATTTTTTTAAGTATTTTTAGTCGCCAATGTAAATCATAGATGGTCGATGGGATGAAGGTCGGGCAACATCCAATTCAGCAAAGTGTTTCGATCGTGCAAGATAAATTGTTGATGGTCGACGGGCCAATGGTCATATGTCAGTTGATTCAATGAGGTGTTCAGGTTGTCCAAGAGAAATGACCGATGGCCAATGAAGGAAAGAGGGTGATGATATGTCATGCCACATCATCACCCATGTTTCATGACATGTCAACATCCATGTGTCATACTATGTCATCCAAGTTGACACCTTAGGATGATGTGTCATGCCCCATCAACATCCACGTGTCATGCCACTTAAACAATTACCACTTCAACAAAAAAGTGATCAATGGTCCAAAGTTGGGTTAGATGAAATGGAGAAGTGTTTTGTGAGTTAACGAGCATCAACAATGATCGATGTTTGATGGTCGGGTTGGTCAGTTTAACAAGGTATTGCAATTGTTTTCTAAGAGAAATGATTGTTGGTTGATGGTCAATGATCATGCGTCAGGGAAATTTGTAAACAAGTTTGGTTGGGTGGTATGAATCGTTGATCGATTGATCGTCGATGGAGTGAGGATCAACAGCTCCTATTCCACGTGATTTGAGATCAATGAATCATATTTAAAAGGCTATTACAATAACAAAACAATCAGTTTATATGAAATTTTCTTAATTTTTCATAATTTTTAAGGTCATTAACTTGCGAGGCGATTTTGAGGCCCTAAAAGAAGTTTATATCCAATCAAAACCCACGTTAACAAAGGGTACCAAGATACACACTTTGTTTTCAAATCAAATAAAATAACTTGGAGAGAGCTATCCAATGAGCTATCCTAGGCGCAAAACAGAGCTTGGATGAGAAAGTTATAGCCAAAACAATAAGGGTAAAATTTGGCACAAATTTGCTTCCATAGGGCATAACTCCTTGCTCGGATGTTTGTTTGGAGCTCAAGAGTAGCCTATGGAAACATTATGAAGCAAAAAAAACATCCATGTAGCCGGATTTAGAATATGGGTATGTTAAAATGTGCAGTAAGAAAAATAAGTCACCTGTAGCATATAGGGGTAAAAAGGGAAAAACAACCTAAACTTGTCTGGACCATAACTTTCAGCTTGAAGCTCGGATTGGAGAAAACAAATAGTCGATGGAAAGGTATTGAGGATTAGAAGGCATATTTCAACCCAATTTTTGAATTGGGTACTAAAATTTCTCATAAAGTGATAAAAAGAGTTTTTTGTAGAAATAAAAGAGTGGAAATTGCAACTTGCAAATGTTGTAACTTTTCGCTCAGAACTCAGATTGAGGCATGAGTAGAACTATTGGAAAGATGTTTCAGAGAGGAATGCATACAAGGAATCATAATTTGATTTGATCCATTATTTTCTTAATAAATTGATGAGAATAATGAATTGTATTCTAATTGATGAAATGGTTTATGTTATGCGTGTTCTAACAATAATTACTACAAGCACATTTATTGCAGAACTAGAGGTACATGAAAGCAACTTTGGTTCTTATATGGGGACTAGAGCCATGGAGGATGCTTAGGAATATTAATTCCATGAGGAAGAGATCATAGGTCTTCATGTGAGCATGGGAAATGTTGAGACAAAGTCAAATGGAAGAAGAGACAGGAAAGAGCTTGTAACTATGAGAAGCATACATAGAGAAGTGTAGATATATAGGGAAAATAATGAAAGGATTATGAAGGCTCAGAAAGAGATAATTCATATTCTAAATATGTTGCATAATAAATTCAAAAAGGACTCTGGCACTAAGAAAGAAGTTAGTGCTAGACAAGTGGCAACATCTAGATCCCATAATAAAAGGGATGATAATGGAATTGATAGGCAATCAAGAAGCATGATTAGGTGTAATCATTCTCCAAGGAAATATATTAGAAGAAATCATGCAAGTTTAGGGTCAGGGAGAAGCCCAAGTGTGTCTCATGTTCAGAGGCAAAGGATAAGTCTTGAGGAAGACATATTGCAAGGTGAACTTAGGAATATTAAGCCACCAACTTTCAATGGTGAGAATAGGAAAGAATAAGATACCAAGGCCTGGCTATTGGAAATGAAGAAATATTTCAATCTACATGATTACCCCTCAAGGGTAGGAGATAGAATTTCATCCTACCACTTACAAGGGAAGGAAACCAAGTGGTGGGATCAAATAAAGCAAGCCAAGCACATTGATGAGAAGAGGATCTCATGGATGAAGTTCAAGGGATATTTCCAAGAGAAATATTTGTTCGAGCATTACTATGACAGGAAGATGAAAGAGTTATTTGAACTCAAGTTGGGAAGAATGACAATTGATGAATTTGAGAAGAGGTTCTTTGAATTGTTGAAGTATGTTGACTTCATAAAGGATGAAAAAGTAAAAATCCAAAGGTTTCTAAGTTAGTTACCCTATTTCTACAGTGAAAAGATTCAATATGATAACCCTAAGACCTTGGAGGAATCCATTAGGAGAGAAAAGAATCTTTATGAGCAGAGCATAGGAAGGCCAGTTTTCCAAAAATCTTGGAATGATAAGATTAAAGGGAAAAGGGATCAAAGACGGAAATGTTTTAAGAGACCCTTTTTCAACAATAATTCACAAGAAAATCAACAATGTCAATCAATCCAAAATGAGCACAAGACTACAAATTCATTTGGGAAAAGTCCAAGGCAACATCTTGTACAATGTTGGGGATGTGAGGGAAATCAATTATATAGGGATTGCCCTCACAAAGGAGAAAGAATGAGGATTCTTCACAACATTCAAGAGGTTTAAATAGTGGAATACATGGGAGGAAACATGCCAAGGATTTATGCAGTCTTGGACAACAAGCAAGCAGAATATCAATCTCCCATGATTGAAGTGGAAGGTAATATTGATAACCATCCCATAAAAATTTTATTTGATTATGGATATAGACATAGGTACATAAACTCTAACATTGTTGAAATATTTCACTTGCAAAGGAGTAAGCATAAGAAATCTCGGTTAGTTCAATTAGCCACAGGGCCTAAGAGGAAAATCAATGAGTTGGTTAAAGATTGTTTGATAGACATGAATGGATTCAGTGCATAGGTATATGAAAACATCATTCCATTAGGTCCATATTATTATCTAATTTCCATGAATTGGTTGGAAAAACACCATGTTGTCCTAGACTATTACAACAAGACAATCACTTGTCTTGATGAACAAGGGAAGAAAGGCAGGGTTTAGGGCATTCTCAGAGTTGTAGTTGTTAGAGAGATTTCAACTATGCAGTTGAAAAAGTGTTTTAGGAAAGGATATCCGATTTTTGTAACCCATATGGAAGAGGAAACCAGAGGTAAAGTGGAAAGCATTGAAGACCATCCGATCTTGAGGGATTTTGAATATGATTTCATAGAAATCCCAGGACTTCCACCAAAGAGAGACATTGATTTCTCTATTGATTTGGTCCCAGGAGTTTCCCCAGTGTCCAAGACACCTTACAGAATGGCTACACCAGAGTTGAAAGAGTTGTAGATGCATCTTGAGGAGTTATTAAAGAAGCGGTATATACGCCCAAGTGTGTCACCTTGGGGTTCCCCGGTTCTTTTCTTGAAGAAGAAAGATGGAACCTTAAGGTTGTGTATTGATTTCAGACAACTGAATAAGGTCACCATAAAGAAAAAATATCCTTTTCCAAGAATTGATGACTTGTTTGATCAACTGAAAGGTGCAAGAATATTTTTGAAGGTTGACTTGAGATCAGGTTATCATCAAGTGAAGATAAAGGAAGAAGACATCGGAAAGACAATATTTAGGACAATATATGGGAATTATGAATTCACGTTAGTACCATTTAGACTATCAAATTCTCTGGTTTTTTTATGTGCCTAATGAATGGAGTGTTTAGGGAGTACCTAGACAAGTTTGTGATTGTGTTTCTAGATGATATACTCTTCTACTCTAAGTCATAAGTGGAACATGAACAACATTTGAGAATGGTGTTGCAAGTTTTAAGAGAGAATAAATTGTATGCTAACCTAAGTAAGTGCATCTTTAATTGATGGAAATAAAATGTTGGCATTGATGTCAACATGAAGACAAGAAGTACCATAGTGGAGTATGACATGAAACTGCAGTAAAGGATACAGGAATATTGAGTTACATGAACGCAATGCACTACCAGAATATAGGGGATCACCTAGTCAAGTTCTTTAAAAGAATGAAATAATGAAAATGAAAGGATGAGACAATCTCAATTACTACACTGGTTGAGTCGAGTTGTCTCGGTCACTGTCTATTCTTTTAAGACATGATCATGATTAATAGAATGGATACTGGTGAGTCACCCTCTTAAATACTTTCTTGTGCACTATCATTTCAGAGTGTTGTCGAAGGGAAATTTGTTGATGCAACACTAAGAACCCTTGAATTTGTCAAATCAACATGGTAGTTAATATTTCATAGCAAGTTTTTTCATCATTTTTTCCAGGCCGAAGTTGGACAACCCTTCAAACCCAAACAATTTCCAGCAGCCACTAATGGTTAGATCCACTCAGGTAGTCAATTATTGAATAAATTTTCATTGATGTCAAAGGTTAGTAAGTGATCAAATATATGTCAAAGGTTAGTAAGTGATTAAATATAAATGTGACCTTGGTATCACTTTAATAAATACAAAAGTGGAAAAGTTAAGTGGAAATAGAGTTTACACAAAAGTGGAAATGAAATTGGACTAAATATAAATATGACTTTAATAAATAACAAAATTTGAAAGTTAGGTGGAAGTGGAGTTTACGTAAAAGAGGAGTAAATATGAAAGTGGAATAAAGAAAAAGGTAAAAGTGAAATTGGATTAAAGAAAAAGGTAAAAGTGAAAGTGGAGTTAAAGAAAAAGGGAAAAAAGTGAAATAGCACATGGTATGTGCACATGGTAGTTGAAAACCATGGTGGTATTTAGCTATGGTAAGGAAAAATGTGAATTAAAACATGATAGTGAAAATCTATTGACCCAATTGAAAACATGACTAAACGATCTAAAAGGCGCAATGGTTCATTGACATTGTATTACTTAAAATAGTATGATTAATATCTTATATTGAAAAGGAACATACTTATAATGAAGAGATACATTCATATATTGAAGAGGTGCAATTGTTCAATTGTACATGACAATTGGAAGACTATATAAATGGAAATTCTTGTTGAAAGAGGGTGGGTCTCTGGCCTTGAAATCTTAGGATCAATAATAGTGTCAGAGACCACGAAAGTAAATGAAGATATGTAGCAGAAGACAAAGAATATTATAAAGATTTGAAGATTGAAGTACTTATCATAAATAGGGAGTTTGGGTAGTGCTAGGGAAGGTTGGATCCTGCAAAGGAGGTTGTAGCCTCCTTCTAGTTGAAGCTGGTAAACCAAGGTGTTGCAACATCTTTTCAGTTATAACTAGAGAAACTAGGGAGTTGGTGTTGGTAAAATCTAGCGAGGTTGCAGCCTCCTTCTAGTTGGTGCTAGTAAAACATGGAATTGGTGTTTCCTTTGAGTTGGAGCTCATAAATTAATTGTACTCTTTATTAAAAATAAGAATAACATTTGTTGCTTTTGGGTTTTCCACGTTAAATTATGTGTAATGTACCTTTTTATTGATCATTTGTTTTGACTTAATAAAATTAATAATGATGGTAAGGAGGCATAGGCAGAGGTAGATAATGATAGTGGGGTATTATACTTTTAAAGATGGTAAGGAGGCATAGGCAGAGGTAGATATTCTAACGAATTTCTATTTTGGTGAAGAGATATTCCATAATCATGACCCAATCAACATCGTCAGCCAGCACTGTAGACTCTACAAGTAAATATTTACATACTATAGTGAAGTATGGAAAGAAGAAGAACTGTATAGAGGAGCCATCAATTATGATGAAATTAGTTTTGAAATGGGAGGAAACTCTAAGAAAAAAAAAAGATAAACTAGAAAAGGAGAACCTTGAAAGGGAAAGGGATAAAAAGGAAGGTACATCCAAAGTAGTAGTTGAAAAACAAATATAAGAAAAATAAGTTGAATCTATGATGCTTCGGTATGAAAAGGAAGCTACAACAAAGGAAGAAGTAGAGGAGGAAAAGAGAAAATAAGAAGCCGAGGCACTAGATCTCCAACAACAAGAAGAGGAAATGAGAAATAAGTAGGAAGAATAAGAACAAGAAAGAATAAGGAAAGAGCAAGAGGATAAACTAACAAGATGAAGAAGAAAGGAACAATAAAGAATAAGATGATAAGAAATCTCAAGAAGAAGCACAAGATACTAACCCAATGGAAACCCACAATTGGAACCTCAAGCACCACTCTAACTGGATGCCATTTTCCTCTGGGTGAGATGAAATTGGGTGAATTCACCCCTTCTAAATCTAACATTGTATCCATTCTTGACTCTTTTGTTTTTGATAAATCTAGATGAAGAATTGTGAGGCAACCTTGTAATAAGCTTGCAATCCCAGGAGCACCAACACTTTCCATAACTATAAAAACTCCACTAGTCATGGAAATTAGGAAAGACCCCATATCTCGAGCCTCAATTGGGGTATCATTCTCATAGGCTACAAAATAGAATGCTAAAAACATGACTCAAGAGATTGAGGAATACAATCTAAGAATTAGAGACCTTGAGGAAGAAGTGAGACACTACAAGGTGGACAGAACCAACATCACCGATTTCAGAGCTTGTGCATATGAATTGAAAGAAAATCTAGGGACAACACTAACACAGTTATACACTAGCCTAACAGAGTTCCAAGACTTATCTATGCAACTAATAGGCTTGTTATAAATGTTCAAGATTAAAAAAGAAGAATTGTATAAAGTAAAATGTTTAATAAATACACATTTTGTATCTCATATGATGTTAATTATACATGTCTTGTATCTCATATGATTTCAATTATGTAAAATGGATAATAAATAAATATTATTTATTCATGTGGAATATATGGATTTGTCCCTATTATTATGGAAGCTAATGTGAAGGTTAACTAGTAGGTTGGATTCGAGTGGTATCAGAGTAGTCTTTTGTTGGCCTATGTTCAAGTATATTTTTAAGTTATTTTGTTGATTTGTGATAAATTTATTTTTCTCGTGCCATTAAATAAATTTAAAAAAGGAATAATAAAAAAAAAAACGAGAATTTTTTTTGCAAATAATCTTGAGGCTGAAAGCTCACTCTTTACTCTCATAATAAAGAAAAAAGAAGAGGATAAGAAATAAAAAATAAAAAGTGAACTAATACTAAGTGGATTTATAATTATAAAATTATTACACTAGTACATATGACCAAATTTGCGACGGTTTTTCATTGATATTGCCACACATATTCGTCGCAATTTCCACGAAAGCTGAGTTTTTTTTCGTCGAAATAATTTCGTCGCTCTATCGACGATCCATGTGTGCATGGAAACATCGATGAAATTATCTCTCCATGTGTCACCAGAGTCAAGTTCGGTTAACCCTTTGCATTGTTAAGCCCTAATATTGGCTCATTACCCCTTAATTGGGGCATATTATATTAGTAATGTTATTTTATTTATGTCAGCTTTAGGCCATTAGTTGTAATTATACCTCCTAGTCTCCTATATATACCAAGGAGACATTTTCATTTTGAATCATCTTGTACTTGAACATTTAAGTGGGGTAAAAGGAGGTTTCCCCCTAGAAGAGGCTGATTATCTGAAATTATCTCTTTTTCAAGGCGTTGAGTACTTTTCCTGAGGTTTTTCTATGCTATATTGATGTTTGGTTCTTAACATATGGTATCAGAGCTCAAGGTCTTGGGGTTTCGCTGCTACATCTGAGACACTGTGGCATTTTTCCAATAATTTTTTTTCTACAATGTTTCAGAAGGAATGGCTTGGAGGATATTTAGTAGATGGATCAAGGTACGTTGGGTTCCAAATTCAGCTCTTGAGGCCTTATACTTTCAGAGATACAACCTATACAAGATAGGGTTCTGGAATCATCCTGAAATGAATCATTACGAAATTTTCACTATAAAAAATTTTCTGTAACGT
>JASDQU010100741.1:215144-235387 GCA_032191745.1 Picea mariana | reverse complement strand
TATCACTTTTGAATCTTGATTTTGAGGTGGTTCTGCTAGACAATATTTATTCTGTTCTATCTCCCAAGTTTCGGCCCTTCTGGGTATGAAACTTTCTTTTAGGTAGTTCTCTGATATTTCTTCTCTGCAATGCCACAGGTCTGATCAAAATTGGATGTGCCAAGTGGAATTTACGATAACTTCCTCACAACTTGCCGATTTTTGGCCTTTCCAGGAGATCTCACTTGTATAGCATGCCCCGCACAAAATAATTGATATCAAATTCTGAAACTCTCACCCAAAATACTAAAGACTATCCACAATCTAATGAAGCTAGTCCCACTGAATTTGGATACTCTAGCAAGAAGCTATGATTGTTTTACCTGGAACACCTTCTTGAGACTAGTCAATAGGACTAGTCAGATACCCTATCTTACACAAGGTGTATCTACAAATTTAAGATGACCTAGAAGCTGAAATTTTTAACAAAGATAAATTACTAATTTCTGTAAATGGCCTCCAGATTTTAGGGTCTAAAAAGTTACAGAAAATTGTTTATAACAAAAATTCCGCAATGACTCATTTTAGGATGATTCCAAAACTCTATCTTGTACAGGCTGTATCTCCAAAAGTATAAGGCCTCAGGAGATGAATTTTGAACCCAAAATACCTTGATCCATCTACTAAATATTCTCCAGTCCATTCCTTTTGAAACATTGTAGAAAAAAAGTTATAGTGAAAATTCCACGGTGTCTCAGATGTAGCAGAAAAACCCCAAGACCTTGAGCTCTGATACCATATGTTAAGAACCAAACATCAATATAGCCTAGAAAAACCTTAGGAAAAGTACTCAACACCTTGAAAAAGAGATAATTTCAGATAATGATCCTCTTCGAGGGGGCAACCTCCTTTTACCCCACTTAAATGTTCAAGTACAAGATGATTCAAAATGAAAATGTCTCCTTGGTATATATAGGAGACTAGGAGGTATAATTACAACTAATGGACTAAAGATGACATAAATAAAATAACATTACTAATATAATATGCCCCAATTAAGGGGTAATGAGCCAATATTAGGGCTTAACAGATAGAGAATTCATAAATTAGAAGTTGAAGTGAGGAATTTATGTCAAGTTTCACATACACTCTTATGTGACTAATTTTTGGATCTAAAAATTTCTTCCTAGTGATCTAACAGTAAAAACCTAAGTGTTATCAGTAAACAATTTTGCACTCAAAATTATTGACTGAAATTACATGCAGCAGAAACACAAAAGATCATAGATGAATCATCAACACATATGATACATAATATTTTTGTTCTTGTAACCTATTCACTTTCTGAAATCCTGAGGGAAAAACCATTCGTCCCAACCAATACAATATCGCCAAACTTGAGGACAACATTTTCCTCTCAGCTAATACAAATATCACCAAGATATGAGGACAACCTTTCCCTCCAATAATCATACGAATCAGAAAACCAAACCTCAAAAAATATCTTGGAAATATCTTCTTCCCACAAATATGCAGCAGACCAATTGTACAACATGTTGATGTATCTTGTCAACCATGTAAGAACCTACACTTTTATAGGAAGCTTTGTATGAATGTACGTGACGGTTCTCACTACAACCCGCTACGTACGCAATTGTTCCCACTGCAACCCGCATGTGTACACAACTATTCCCACTAAAACCCATGTACATGCACAAAAACTTGTATGGACACTTTTGTACTAATCACTTGACTCATACAGTTTCTTCCTTCTACAACTGCCTCTCTCTCCCACACATGTGGTTTTCTTTTCCCTACCAAGAAAAAAAAATAGAGAGTCCTCAACCCTAGGCTAGATTTTCCACCATGAAAATTTTCCCATTACTGGAAACACCCAGCCACGTACCACAAGTGTAGAATCACTTATGATAACTCCATTCTTTCACAATGATCAAATGTCATAATGACCTCTCTCCTTTATATACAAGTCCAATGAGTGAGTTAGTCACCCCTTATAAACTCAACAATTTATTAGAATATTTTATTCCTCTTTATGGGTGTGACACCCAATCACAAGCCCATAAAGCCCATCAACTTACCCATGAGGCCCTAGCCTCATTCCAAGGTCAATTGCATTGAAGTGAAAGGATAATATGGTCCCAAAAAATATTCCCACATGCCTAACACCTTAGCCTCTTGTGGGAGTACCTCCTGAAGATACAACAAACAACACTCCCTCTTAGTGAGGGAGGTATCACATCCACCATCATCTAGATGTAATTATGTCTCCCGCACTGGAAGTGACTCTGTCTCCTCTACCACAACTACACTCCAATCCTCTTGAATGGATAATCTTTGAATCCTACTCTCCAGTCCTCCTAACTTGTTGGCTCCTCTATCAATGTAGTAAAACCTGATGAAACAACTGAATCTTTCATGGAGAGCACACATATCCTAGAATCCTTCTTCCTATGTACCTCCTATCTATCCTCCTTAACCCATGACACATGTTTTCAGTCTTGGAAGATGCCTCTCTCCCACCTGAACCTAATGGGGAACTCCCTATGGGTCTTTGAATCTCCCTCTAAGACAACTGACTCTCTCTGAGATCAGGTTCCCTCTGATTCCACATGATCCCTCTGAAACCTAACTCCCTCTAAGTCTGCACAACCTTCAAATCCATATGCTACCTCTGAACCTACTGACCTCCTATGAAGTCTAATATTCCATGAAAAGTATTGGGAGGTTTCTCATCCCTATTGGATCTTGAGGGATGACTCCCTCTGAACTATGGCTTCCTCTGAGCCGACACTACTGATTGGGATGCATGCCTCACCATTGGTGGAGCCACCTACTCCCTTTGTGCTACTGGTGGTGTTACTTGCCTCACCACAGGTGGAGCCACATACTCCCGCTGTGCTACCAGTGGTGTTACTTGCTTCACCATTGGTGGAGCCACCTACTCCTCCTAATTTTTCTCTCTACTCCTGTTGGACACAACACGCATAGGCTATCCCCTCAACCTATATAGGTTTCCCTCCCTAACTCCAAGAATCATCATTGATCTAAATCTAGATCATATGGGCACAAACAACATCAATCCCTTTCGAAACAATATATGGTATCCCTTTCGAAACAATATGTGGTATCCCTTTCGCTCAATATCCAAAACTGAGAGAACACTTCTCCTGAGTTCTAGCACCCATAACATTTGACAACCTCAACACCTCTCTTGACTCCATTCAGAACGATACTATACCATATCCTCATACTGAATGCTTGTCTCTTGTTTCAAGCTCTACAAAAAATTATTATCCATTCTCTATGAAAGTGTCAAATAACTCTCTAACACTTGTCATGCAAAAAGATGCTCTGCTATCCACCAACCAAGTCCCCCTACTGGAGACTATACCTGAAAGGGAGGATACCAACAAGATATCCCTTTGGAACCTATCTACAACCTCATCAACCTATGTTTCTTATGCATACTACCTTATTCCTCTTCCCCTTATGTGTGGACACTATGAATCATAGTGACCAAAGTCATGGCACTCAAAAAATTTCATATTACTAATATCCTTCCTCCACCTTGGCTCTGGATATGCTTCTCTCTTGGAAGAATCCCTTCTCCCAGGATAACCTCTCCTAACTAGAGAACCTTTTCTGCCCTTCTTGGTGTGGGTTGTAAGGGCATGGTTTTCATCACTACTAATCTTCACCATACCATCCATATCATCCCTAGACACCAACTAGGTCTGCTCTTGGACTCAATCAATAAACAATCTATCAAAGTCTAGTAAATTTTATCGTGCATAGATCCCCTATAAAAATGGTTCCCAATACCTGGGAAGACCTCTCAATGTCACATTCACCAACTCAACATCCTCCACCTTATCACCGATGGCCACAAGATGATCTCATATCTGTGTAATATTCATAAGATAGTTCACAACAGTGTCCTCGCTAGACATCTTGACAACTTGAAGCTGATGCTTCAGATGCATATTCCTACCTGTATTCCCATTCTAGTATAGACCTACCAGAGCATCATACATCTCCTTTGTAGATGTCTTCTTAGCAATGTGAGGAATCAAGTGATCCTTCATGGACTCTAGCAACACCCACTTGGTCGTCACTTCCCTCTTCTTATGGAATACAAAATCTACTGGATCAGTCGGGCTAGGAACCTCTTCCTCAACATAATCTTTGAGGTCATTATCCTCCAACAAGATAAGAACTATAGCCTTCCAAGACCAGAAGTTTGTTTCCCCTTCCAACCTATCCTCAATATTCAATGTGTTCACCATCTTGACCTGCCGAGAATAAAATAAGAAATATGCAACCGACTGTAGAAGCTATGTGTCTCAAATATGATCCCTTTCTCTTCAAATCCTAAGCATTGATACCATGTCAAGTTTCATATACACTCTTGTGTGACTAATTTTAAGATCTGAAAATTACTTCCTAGTGATCTAACAGTAAAACCCTTACTGTTATCACTAAATAATTTTGTACTGAAAATCATTAACTGAAATTACATGCAATAGAAACACAAAATATCATAGATGAATCATCAACACATATGATCGAGACAATATTTCTATTCTTGTAACCTTATCAAATTCAAAAATCCTGAGGGAAAAATCAACCCTCCTAACCAATACAATATCAACAAATCTAAGGACAACCTTGTCCTCCCATCCTGTACAGATATCACGAAAGTCTAAGCACAACCTTCTCCTCCAATAACCATACAAATCAGAAAACCAAACCTTAACAAATATCCTAGAAATATCTTCTATCCACAAATTTGTTGCAGACCACCTGTACAACTTGTTGACGTCACCTATCATCCCTATATGAACCTGCACCCACATAGGAATCTCTATATTGATGTATGTGAATGTTCCCACTGCAACCCACATATGTACATGATTGTTCCCAATGTAACCTGCATACGTACGTGATTGTTCCCACTGAAAATCATGTACATGCTCGAAAACATGTACGAACAATTCCATATGACTCACTCCACTCATACAATTTTTTCCTTCTGCAATTGACTCTCTCTCCCACACATGTGGTGTGATTTTCCCTACCAAGAACAAAAAATAGAGAGTCCTCGACCCTAGGCCAGATATTCCACCATAAATAATTTACCTTTGCTGAACACACCAAGCCACCTAACACAAGTGCAGACTCACTTATGCTAACTCCATTCTTTCACAATGATAAAATGTCACAATGACCTCTTTCCTTTATATACAAGTCCAATGAGTGAGCTTAGGCACCCCTTCTAAACTCAACAATTAATCAGAATATTGTATTCCTCTTTGTGAGTGTGACACCTCGTCACAAGCCCACAAAACCCATCAACTTTCCCATGACGCCCTAGCTTCCAGGGCTGATTTCACTTAAGTGAAAGGATAATATGGTGCCAACAAATATTCCCACATGCCTGACACCTTGGCCTCTTGTGAGAATACCTATCGAAGCTACAACAAACAAAAAGTTAAATAAAGAAAAGAAACATTTGAGTAATTTGACTCATGTAATACTTAGTTGTAGGTGGCCTTCACCTGTGTATGTAGTGTTCTTGCAAGAAATACATTTGATTTTTTAGTGTAGAGCATTGGTTTAAGGGAGGCGAAGAGATTTTATGACTACTAAGTCCTTTCTGGAAGTGTTTTCTACAAGCAATGAAGAAGATACCAATCTAGTATGTGAATTATATCATCATCAAATCCTTTTGTTTCATGACATGAAATGTAACCCTAATCACTTTGTGGGGGATGTCCAATTAATGGTTTTCGCCTCTTTTATGAGAAACTAATTACAATGGAGAATTTCATAGACATCTATAGACAACAATGAGCATAAATGCCATAGGTAATTTTGGAAACACACCACAAGAATACATAGGTAATTCTGTAAACACACCACAAACTATTAAATTCACCTCAAAGGGTACCTCTCATTAATGAAACCCAGTAAGATGGTATTATACATTGTGTGTACAATATTATCAACATACTAATAGAATCTTTTTTTACCTATGGACATCAATGGGGTTATATGATAGATCAATTAAAATAGAAGGAGGCATTCAGTTATCCTAATTTTAGTAAAGCAGTAAATATACAAATTATATACAACATGCTTAAGACGTTATGTTGCCACATGGATTGGACTCAAGTTTCACTTCCATCTTATTTCATGCCCTACACCACAATATCAACATTTTTATAAATGGAGACCACAAGAAGAAGACAAATATTGGTAGATTATTGAAATTTTTCCTTGGTATTATCTTATCTATGAAGATGGCCATTCCTCCTACAATTTGAGAAGCCTTCATCAGACACTGCACATGCTCACTCTAATTCAGATTTAGTGTCAAGGTTACATGGGGATGCACAATAGGTTTAGTTGGGGTGAGATGATGACATATTATTCCCCCCTTCTCTTTACATCCTTTTCCATGATTATTGACTTCTCCCTTACCAAATATAGTACATTTTCCCAAAGGTACTCTTTCATTGATTGATTGGTATTTCATTGAGTTTTGTTAATGCACTAGGAATATTTTGTATACTTTGTAGCTAAATTGAAGATACATGTTATGAATGTTGCATATCCAATATTTAACTTATTAGTTCCCATTGATGTGGAACCGAAAAGTTCCAACCATTATATTTCATCTTTTCATTGTTGTAAAACCATTGTTACATATCGAGGAGTTCCAATCATTATATTCCTTATTGTTATGTGTTCATTGCTATGGATTTGTGTGATACCGCTACTGTAGCTCTGTTTCTATAGAACTGTGACCCCATCATGTTGTTGTCGAACCTACGAATGCTATGATGGAATGGATTGAGTGCTTGATTCCATTTTGAAGTAAATGACAACATCAAATTAGTTATTGAATTTGTTTTTTTTGTTAGAGATGTTGCCTACTCTAGAAGCTAGATTCGAGAAACTTAAATTCCAATTATCTTGTAATTATTATTTTAGAACTCTATTCCATAGTGGGTTGGGAATATTTGATTCTCAATCACACTATTTTTAATAACATTAATGAAAATGTTAGACTAGATTCCTATAACGGTAGCATCTACCTCTATGGGAAGGGGGAGATGAAACATGCATCTTGTTGTAGATATTTTTCTATGATATAGTTAATTCGCTTAGATCTTCCTTTACAATTTCTTTGTGTGTTTGAATTGAGTAAAATCATATGTGAGTAAATAATTATTTGTTGAATCTCTCCAACACCTTTTTTTGTAGAGGAACGAGCCACTTTGAGGGGACATGTGTTGTATTACTTGTTCTTTTGTAATTAGTTACATAGTTTATCATTTCACTAATTCCTATAGATTGAGTGAATGTGTGTGTGTGTGTGTGTGCGTATTCTATTGAATAGTTTTTATCTTTACACTATAGATTATAAATTTTTTTTGCTAGTATACTTCCTTCTTTCTGTAATTTAATGCCCTATTTCCTATAAATAGAATCGAATTTCTGGTTAGAATATAAGCAATGTGTTATTGTTCATCTATTAATTAAGTTCTTTAGACCTACATACATTTTTCACAACACCTCACAAACATGAAAGCCCTTGTTGACAAATAAATGCATTTGTGAGCTAGATGCATTGTTAAAAATTAGTAAGGTATTTAGGAATCTTGTCAACTATGCATAAATATTATATGCCATCAAGGCATATTTGTTTTTCTTGTAAGCCCATTTAAAAAGAATATAATTTACCTTGTCCATTCACAAGAATGTAATTTATATCATTAGGACAAGAATGTGATTTATATCATTAATCAACCATTTTTTCAAAACATAGAGATAAAAATATAATTTTGATGAAAGACAATATATAGTGGGAAAAATGCTAATTTAACATCATAGATATAAGAAAATAGATTTTTTGGACAAAGGAGATAAACCCAAAAAAATACACATGCATTGTAAATTGCTATACCACTATTATGGCTCTCAACTCAATAATATATGAACAAATTATTCTATATAGGTAAACTTATTTCTCACCTCCGAAGGTTAGCTCGGTTGATCTAAATCCATACGTGATGTTTCATCTTTGTTGTTGGTTACATATTCAACTCTCTTAATTAATATGGGGAAGTACTAGTTTCCCGTGCAAAACAATCCACCACATACCCTATAGCTATAATTTACAATTTATTGTTGTTATCTTAACTTTAACATTAAACATATGTATTTTGTAAATATATAACCAACTATACCAAAATTTTTCAAACTACACTTATTTTGATCAATCTAATTCATCTCACAAAATTTTCCAAACCACACTTGTTTTGATCAATCTAGTTCATCTCACAAAAAGAAAGCCACCATTGATGCCAAGCATTTAGGAAAGCCACCATTGTATACTTATTTTGTATACTTGAATTCTAATTTTTTCTTTTACGTTTGAGCATCATGTCAAATACAAAAAATATTTGTACTTTATTTAATCCATGTTTAGTTCTTTTTATATATTTTGTATAAAAAAAAATTTAAAGCTTACTTATGTAATTTTTGATGTTTTTCTTTTCAGCAATGTTCAATATGTTAATAACATCATACTGCTTCCAACAATATATAGTATTGAGTTTTTATTTACTTTTACATTTGTTATGATGTTACAAAATTTTGTGTAAATTTTAATATTAAACATAGAAAATAGTTAATGTGAAACTGCAAGTAGGTAAATGCACTATAACACAATTTAATGTCGAAGAGGATTTAGGATAATATGTGCTTTATTTATATTAATAAAAACACTTAATGTCGAAGAAGATCTAGGATAATATGTGCTTTATTTATATTAATAAAAACATGTATGAATTATATAGCCAATTTTCAATAACAATCCAAAAGTGAGCTTACATAATGGTTGGTGATTTAGTATAAACATTGAATAATTTAAGTTTGTTATTGATTAATGGTTGGTGATTTAGTATAAACATTGTTATTAGTTATTGACAAATGAGGGACAGCACAGTATACATATTAAGTTTATTATGGTATAGTTTGGATGATTGTATGGTTGTGAGGAATGATTATTATCTTTGGTTTAAAAATGTAATGGTTTTCAACAACATACATATTAAGTTTATTATGGTATAGTTTGAATGATTGTATGGTTGTGAGGAATGATTATTATCTTTGGTTTAAAAATGTAATGGTTTTCAACAACTGAATTAGTGCAGGAGACTAAAAATTCCAATATATACATGCTATTTAATGAAAAGTTAAAAAACCCAACCAAAAAAAATTCAAGGTATAATCAGGGGTTTTATGCCATCATCTAAGTGTTCATCAAGGTGTTAAAGAAGTGAAGGCACTACCTATTGTCCAAAGAATTTATCCTTTACAGAAATTATTAAAAACTGTGGTACATAAACTTCCAAACAAAATTGAACTAAAAGCATGAAATGGGAGGAATTCTCCTCATCATTATTACAGCATAGATCTAAAAAATCAAACAGAATTGTTGATAGAGCAGAACGACAACATTGCTTACGAGTACCATGTCTATGTAGATGCAGGGAAATGCGTGATAGGAGAAAACAAGAGGCCAAAAATGGTTCAGTAAACCGACTATTTATTGAAGTTCATTCATTTACTGTGTGGATAAGTTCATTCATTTTATAAATGAAAGGAGGAAGCATGGGAAGAGAAGAAAAGGAATTTATGGGTTCATTATAATGCTCTCCAAAAAGAAGAGAATGGATTTCATGGAACTCATTGTGGATTTGAGTTTTGTCTCCATCCGTCGAGACTAAGACCGACGTGCATTTCTTAACAGGGGTTATAGACCCTGTCGACTTGTTTTGGTCGACAAGAAGATTTTGGATTTATTGTTTTTAATTTCATTTAAACAACAATTATGTTTGCAAATGCTTTTCTCCTTCGTAGTAAATGTGTTTGCTTCTATATACATAATACATATGAATTGTGTGCCAACTCCACTCACAACTAAATCTTACGTTTTACTTGAAAAAATAACATACATACTTTCTTCTCAGCTACAAAATCTCCATGAGAAAAATGAAATTACTATGTATATCACTCCTATGTATATCCATTTAATAATAGATTATCCTCACACTAGAGTAAACACAAGAGTGTAAACTTTTACACACAATAATACGCCACATACCTACCTATGTGGATATGAAACGATTACAATTCTGCTATATTCTCCACGAGAACAAAAAGTCCATAAATAAAAAAGGGCAGCCCGAGAGGAGGAGAGAAGGAATTAATGGGTTCATTCACTGAGATAGAAAATAAGACATAAGGATCTCAAAAGAGAAGGGAAGGATAGACTTGATGGAACTCATTGTGGATTTGGATTTGAGATTTGTATCCATTCGTCAAGACTCAGACAGACGTGCATTTCTTACAAATGTTATAGACCCTCTTTTGGTTGACAGGTTGACAAAAAGAGTCTAAATGTATTGTTTTCAGTTTCAACTAAAGAACAATAATGCTTTTATTTGCTTTTTTTCCATGGTAGTAAATGTGTTTGCTTCCATATATATGCGGTGTGCCATCCCAACTCCAGTCACAATTAAATCTTACGTTTTACATAAACAAACAAAAACTATCCTTTCTTCACAGTTACAAAATCTCCAAAACAAAAATCAAGTTACTATCGAATATATCTCAAAGAGATCAAAACATGTCACTCCTATGCATATCCATTTAATAATGGATCATCGTCACAGTATAGTAAACACAACACAAGAAACTTTTACATACAATAATGCTCCACAGATGCCTACCTATGTGGATATGAAACGATTACAATTCTGATTTATTCTCAAGGAACTGGTATGAGAACGAAAAGTCTAACAGATCGAGACAAAGAGAGAATCACAAAAGATTGTATGTAGAACACTCTTACAGTATGATACTATTTATTAATATATACAATCTGAAAGCGGATTTATTGCAGGAGATCAAAAATTCCAATGTATGCTGGCGGATTGCTTAGAATTACTCTCGAAGGCACATATTCATTTGACGACTTGATACTTGGAATTTCTTCATCGACTTGAAGTTCTTGAAAGATTTCGTTGTTCCGCTCTGGCTGCCATTCATATGATGTCTCTAATCGACCGTCGTGGGCACCTGCCATTGCTATGGAATCTTCGCGACAAGATCCTCCGAAAATTGATGATTCCAGGTGGGAATGATCAGGAGGATATTTACAAAAGTTGAAGTGTGAACTAGAGTTATTAGATGTAGCTGCAGTTTGAGGAAAAGGGTCAGAAGTTACACGAAAGACCTCTGGATGTATGCCGGACAATGCTCCTGTTGATTGAATACTGATGCCTTCTTGTTGAGTAGAAGAGCAGTGAACACTCGGGAGAGACAATTGGATTTTGGCTGGTGGAGAACTTATGCAGATGTTTGAACGACTGCACAGAGTTGAAGATTTGGGAAACATTAAGCTATGTAGAAAATCGTCTCTGTTACTATTGGCGTCCCTGGTTTCATTAATCATATTGAGGGAGGAAGCTGAGCTGGTGTTGTGTAAAGAAAATGTAGGGGATTGGGAAGGCATAGATGACGGTTGCAATAAACCATATATTCCACTATGTTGGTTGTAGCGTTTCTCCGTCTCTTTCGTTCTCTCACGAGCCCTTTCTCTTGCCTTTGCTCTAAACTCCTTTCGGCGTACACTGTTGGCTGCTGCTCTTAATATACGGCTGGAAACTGAGCTCATTGCCATTGATCTCTGTTCTCTCGTTTCTCCCCGAATAATGGTGCCTCTGTTGTTCCTTTCGGTGGCCGTTACTAAAGAGGATGTTTGGCCTAGGCAGGTATTTGCCGCTAACATTTGTTCGTAGGGTTTCACAAGACAATCCCCGCCAGCAGTGCATGTATTATCCTGCGACAAGGTGCTCAGGTCTCCTGTTTGATGACATGATACAGACACAGCGGCACTGTTGTAATCTACATATTGCGATATGTCCGAACAAGAGATAGAAGAGATTTGAGGTAACTCCAGAATCGCAGCCTGGGATTTTTTAATGAGCCATTCGACAGCTTTACTCGGTTGGTCGAAGCCGAGCCTATCTTGGAGCCAATATAACTTGATAGCTGTTCCCACAGATAATCTTATTCTTCGGTCTCTTGGACCTTTTGAAGTGAGTACCTTACTGTGCCGGTCTACCCTTCCTGAAGGTCCAGAAATCCGAGATCCCTTCCAGTCTCTCGTGGTCCTTTTAACTTGCAAATTGATATGCGCTTTTCTCCCAGCACGGATGTGTGCAGCCGTCTCTGCTTTTCTAGGTTTCCTCTTACCCATTTTATTCACTGGGGTGAGGCTATAAGACTTTTCATCCATGAAATCCTGGATATTGAAAAAGTTATTACCTCCTCCGTCCCGGGTGAGAGCTGATGGCTCGCTTTGCTTTCTAAGATACGCTGCAGGATTTATTTCTAGGCTATTATTTTCAGTCTTTCCACACCTAGTTTCATGATGAATCGAGAATGAATTAGAGATGACGTTTACAGCGTTTAATGGGGGAGCATATGCACTAGAACCAGAATCTCCCTTGTATATTATATTGTCATCTATAAGAGGATGTTGTGGTTCATATGCACAGTAGCTCGAAGGAACGGAGGAATAAAAACTAGATCTCCCCTCTTCACATGTTTTGCCAATCCTAGCAGGATACTTGCTTTGAGAACAGTCATGCTTTTCCACAAATCTAGGTGTTCCTTCCAAGGAGTTATTGTTTTGACGCCCAGAATACAATTCAGGCCAAAACATAATTATAATACTTGGGAAAGAATGTCCAAACCTTTATGCGGCAACGCCTTGACTCGTAGCCTACTGGCTGCAGCTTCGGATCCGTTTCATTGCATAGGATCCCCTCAATGATAGAATTTGTCCTTTCAACTCATCGGATTCTTCACGCCGTTTTTGGCCATTGAATCTAGTTTCATTATTGTTCCAATGCATTCAATATTCCTGTAAACCAAGGGTCGCTGAAGGAGCCGATGATCATGTAGCAAACTTTTATAGATCTGAAATTCTGATCCAGTTTTAGATCATCTCAATCAGTTTAGAATTGGGATGGTTCCATCATCATATACAATACTAATTATGAAACTTTCATCATACTTAAAATTTGTCCACGATTCTTATCAAATTTGTGACAAGAAAAAAGATCCTTTTGGTACAGCCTTGTTCTTGACCTCTGCAAATAAACACATGTTTAACATTTCCCACGGTTGTTGTAGGTTGATATGCGGTTTAGCAGTTAGCTTACTCCGGTTGTTGACCTCTGCATATAAACACGCTTTTGAACATTTCCAACTGCTGGTGTGGGTTAATCTAGCGGTTACCATGACTGTCAACACATTCCTGTATGGATTCTACTTGCCCAGATCAACATGTCTGAACTTCAATCCTGCTCCGACCAGAGATCGGGCTCGAACTGCAGTTCCTGTGAATAACGCAAAAGCTATATGTGCATATAATTCTGCACAACTCGGTCTAGCTTCCAACCATTTGTTTTCAAGTTATCTTCCGATGGCGATGAACGATGACAGGATTAAGTCTAGCCCCCTTCTGAAACCTGCCAACAAGCCAAACCGACATTAACATAAGGAATAGATAGAACGGTGCCGTTCATGTCTAAACATTCACCTCTTCAAACCGTGGCAGAGATCGCCGTTTCATTGTACTTTTTAGTTTAACCAATTGAAGGCCTGAATAAACTTCGATGCTTTTGTAAACAGGTTACATACTTAACAGGCATAAATTCTATCTTCCCCACGATCAAAATATAGCCATACATTCTATGTTGCGCTGGATCAAAGTATAGAGAGGGATCAAACGAATATAGGTTTTGATTCTAAAAATAAAGATATAGCATTCACAATTAGCATATATTCATAGATTTATCTCATCCTTACATGTTTAGAGAGAAAGGATTGGAGAAGCTGCTGCTCTCTCAAAGATTATTTAGATTCCTTAGTGAACTGTTAGATGGCTTCTGCCTGGAAAATATTTTTTCCTTGTTGAATATTCTATCTCTTGAAATATTGAGAAATGCTTAAATCTATTTACATAATGTAATTTTCAATCTATATGAATGAAATTAATTTTTTTTCCCAAAAATATATCTTCATGTAAATCTTAGATTTATGAAGCACAGATAAATATGAATAACTGAACGATCAAGTTACAAATTATTTATAAAAGAAAAATTCACGGCAAAGATGTTACGCTAATCATGATACCGATCTGAGGTTTTCTGACCATGTGCAGTCTACATCCCGAATTAGACGGCCTTATAATTCCAAGTCCGTACGATTCAGATCAAACGAACCTGTGGAAGTTCTCTCGGCTGCAAAGATATCGGGTCATAGTAGAGGGCTATCTTTAAACTAATCTACAGTTTATTTTCCAACGGGCAATATTATAAACCGCTTCAACTCATGCGGTGGCTAGCGGCTTGAATGTTAGGTTTTCGGTTGTAGCATATGCATCATTGTCCTTGTTTCAAATAGACGAGTTACATGGTTTTTACTTGCGATTTAAGAAAGAACGACGGCTGAAACAAGGATTCACCGTCAGCATTAATCTGAATAGAAAACACAACAAGAAGTCTTACATTTTCTTCTAATTCGTGCGTCCTTAATTATGTGACTTAGTTTTTCAAGCATTCAATATGAGCTCACCTCTACTCGAATAAAGAACTAAGAACTAAGCAGCCAATTACCTGGTTTTTCAAAATGTAAAAGAGCCCAAACGTCCTTCAAATGAATTTACGATGAATCTATTGCGAATAGCAAGTATAGCAGGCTGCAAATAGGAATTGTCAAAATTAGAAGATTTTGGGAGGCGACCCTATCTAATTCTATTTTGAGGACATCGGTATTGCTCAGGAAGATCACTTCTTCTTTAGGATTCATACCACGGCTCATACCGCAGATATATAAGTGTGTGACAGGAAGAACTAAGAAGGGTTACCTATCGGATAAGGATGGAGTAGTAGGCGAGAAAAATATTCGTTTTAACGTATGTCAGCTGACGTTCTCCACTTTTAACTCAATGACATATACTTTCCACTTTCGTCGACCCTCCTTAAGTTCCTACCCCTATTCAATAACGCTGCTCTTTAGAATCTGGTGGACGAAGAAAGACCATAGAATCTGGTGGATAAAAGCTAGTTGTTGGGTTCTGTTGGTCTTTAATAAGACGGTCCTGCACATCATCGCTGAGGTACTCACGCATGCACGGCTCTAAAACGGATAGAAACAGAGCTAACAGCATAAAAACGGATGACGCATACCTTTATTCGCTAGTTCTATTTACTTGAAACAGCATATACTCTAGAATAGATTCCAGCCTTCGCAGCTGGGTGCTAGTCTGTTTCTGGTATTTCTAATTTGAATGATTGAATTTGACTGAATTCATTGTCACATTAATTATTATTGAAGTTATACTCACACCATACACAATCCCCCTTTCTTGCAACACGTGTACTGGCCCAAGGAGTGTATTTCCCACTGGACAGAAATACCCCTGCTGCTTCCATCTCAATCCGGAAACTCAAAAACGTCGGCTCTGCATTTGATGTTATACTTACACAGGATTGGACAGATCCTACCACTCATCGGAATAAAAAAAAATAAAAGGAAACATGAAGGCATAATAGTAGGTTAAAGATTTTATGAAATGATGATTTATTTCGGGGATATTTGTAGAAAATCTGATTAGAAATTGTTGGATTAGTAGATTTGAGTGATTATTTTTGTATAATTCGAGTGCTTTGGGAGTTTTTCAGCATGCTGAATCCATTTTTGCATTCAGAAGTGGATTTTGAACAACAAAAAATAGTGATTAGTATAAATTTATATAGTCAAATTCCTAGAAAATAAAAACCAAAAACCAAAAAACCAAAAAATAGTGATTAGTGTAAATTTATATAGTCAAATTTCTACTAAAATAAAAACCATTTTGTAGAAGAGCTAGACAACCCTAATAACATTAAAGAACCGATTTCGAAAATGTGCGAATGAAAAGAATGGCAATACAAAATTCATTTTCATTTTTAAAATTAAATATACTAGCATACCCCCTAAGTGGATGAATGAGAATGCCGAAATAATTCTAGAGAAGTTTTATATTTATGTGGTTAATTGGGATTATAAAGATATTGCAAATAAAATGATTTTATTTGAACTTGCACATAGTTTTCATATTAATGTTGTTAATTGGAATTGTAAAGATATTGCAATTAAAATAAAATGATTGTATTTGAAGTTGTTCACTATTTTGATGATGCTTGGCCCGTAGTCCCAAGGCCTCTCATCTTGTATAAATGCAACAAGGAACAATTCACTACTCTGTGTGCCCACTACCATCCATAAGAAAATACCTTACATAAATCCCCTAAAGCACTATCTGTCTTCCCTCCCTACATGTCTCTAGATACATGTGTCTATTTATTAGAATTAACTTAATTATTTTTAAAAGACATCCATGTTTTTTTATGAAGTTGTTATTTTCTCAACATTATTTAGTATACTAATTGGTTATGGATAGGTCATCCACATTATTGGTAAAGCTATGCATTTTACTCAACATTTTTTAAACTAAGTTTTCTTAACATTAAAGTAATAATGATGTATTTATATGTAATGCAAAAGTCTTTGAATCCAAACAATGTATAATTTATATTTGATTTTGACCCATTACATTAATGAGACAAACTATTTATTAGATCCATTACTTTAATGAAAAAAATATTTCATTTTGCATAAAGATATTTACAAATGTTTTTTTATTGTGTGTCCAAGATATTTACAAACAAATGATCATTTCTTTACCATATTCCAAAACTACATATACTAAATTGATTTCAAAGATGTCTTAATTGATTTCAAAGATGCCACTATATCATATCTATCCTTTTATATTGTTTGAAAGTAACATCACTAAATTTTTATTGTAAAACCACCTAATTTATCCATGTACAACTAAACCCTTGACCTAAGTTTGATGAATCATGCCCTTATTGTAAAACCACCTAATTTATCTGTGTACAACTAAACTCTTGACCTAAGTTTGATGAATCATACCCAATTGAAAAATTCACTTCCATCTCTGAGATAAGCAAAATTTCCAACCTCGTCCTTCCCTTCATCCAGCCATAAAAATTTTACTTCCTCCAACGATAACAATTTTAGTATTTGTAAATTCTGGTAACTCCACTTTGAAATTTAAATAAGAGTTTAAAATTGTTTTGGTTGAAATTCTCTTAATATGAAGAGACTAAGAAGGCCACCATTATGTACATGTAATATAACTATGCTCAAATAACATTGTTCCATCTACTATTAAAAATATTTTCATAAATTTCATTATGAAAAAATTTGTCATTAATAGAGTATATAACTGTAGTGTTTTCGTGACTCTAATATGTTTTTATTTTTATTTTATAGGAAAATTGATATATTTAATTTTAATTTTAAATTATTAATAATGATTTAATTATATTTTTTTAATTCCAATTCAAAATAATTAGAAACATATTTTTTCTATATATAATATAATGTATTTAAAAAAAAAAAACTATATTATATATATATGAAATTTTTTTCTTAAAATTATTGAAAAAACATTAAACTAAAAAATATTAAATTAAATGTAATATAATTGATTATTGAATGTTTAAATGATTAGATATTTTATTTTTAAAACTATTAAAAACATTAAACTAAATGAAATATAAGTAATTTTTTAAAAAATTAAATTAAATTAAATTGTGTAATTATTTAAAACGTTAAATTAAATGTAATATAAGTAATTATTGAATATATAAATTATCGAATATGTGGTGTAACATAATAATCACTTAGAGAAAGTATATAAACATTAAACAGGTTATATCAACATTCACTTTCTCTAATGAGAAAGTAGGGTCATTTTTTGGATTTGGTGGCACCTTTTGAGAAAAGTTGTATATTGAATTTTGCATTGCACATAATAGTGATTACTCCTTAAGGGTGAATTATTTATTTTTAATTTCGTGCAGAATTCACAATTAACCATTGAAACATTAGACCAGCCATTGCTATTTGAAATAGCCCAGCTATCCATTTGAACGGATGATCCATTAGGAACTTGGTTGTTAATTTACTTTGATCATTAAGAAAAAAAACCAATAAAATAATTAATAGATTAGAAGTTAACTAAATGAAGATTATAAAATTTTAAAAAGGGAAAAGAACAAAAAAATGGGAGAATGGGAATGCCCAAGTAATTTGAGGGAAGTTGTTATATTAATGTTGTTAATCATAACCATGAAGATATTGCAATTAAAATGATCTTACACTTCACTAAGCTCCTTCAAACAATCTAGTTTAATTTGGTTGATCACATTGTATTTCTTCTTCTCATTAAGTTCCATCAAATCTCCTTTGGGGGATCACATTGTATTTCTTCTCCTCACTAATTTCCATCAAACAATCTTGTTTACTTTGTGAACACATTATGTTTTTTTCTTCCCATTATGTCTTCAAGGTTGCCTTGAGGAAAAAAATCAAAAAAACCAGAAAACTTATTAGACTTTTTTTTTTCAAATAAAAAATTTGTAATAAGTTTAATTTTATTTAATTAATAAAAATTTTAATTTTAAAATTTAAAATTTTGTTTAAAAAATTAATTTATTTTAAAATATCCATATAATTGAAAATTAAAATAATAATAATAATAATAATTTTACTTTATCTTAAAAAAGTTATATAAAAAAAACATTGAGTTTAGTGCATAATTGATAGCATGACATCATTACATGTGGTAGGTAGGTAGATGGTTGTTTTTTTTTATCAATATTAATTTATTATCAACAAGTCATCTTCCTTTCAATAGTAAAATGATTAGCATACTTTCTATTCAATGTATTCAAATTCTTATCAATGAACACATGCTTATATAAACATGAACACATGCTTATATAAGCATAAGGAATAAAATTGAGATAATTGAAAAGTTATGAACTAAAAGAGATGGGAAGATAATTTGACACAATAACACTTATATTGGAAATACTATGTAGATCATTTACATCCTATTTAAGCTCAACATGGTACCTATTAAAATACAATCTTCTATAAAAGTCCACTTATATGGGAATAACACTCACGATAACCCTACATAATAATATGTATGAAAAAAATAACATTTTACAACACCTACTTACTTATATGCTATATATATTAAAAATAAAAATATTTTTTTCTAATGAATGCAGGTATATATTAACCTAGCAATATATATATTATTTGTCAAATAGATTAGCACAAAAAAAAATGTAGAACTATCTATTTAAACATGTATATGAAAGGTATTGAGTTTTTCTTTTTCGATTTATCTTTTTGCATACATAATTGGAAGGATGAGGGTAGAGTCTTGATCAGATCCGGCTCTACATGTTGAAGTGGAAGTAATTTGAGGATTTTCTCATTCTAATAAAGTTTTTTTCACTTTAATAAAGAGTATGATACTAAGTAATATTTAAAACGTATTGTTAAGGTTGATTGTTTATGGGATTATTGGAAAAAATAATATATCCAAATAAAAAACAAACATATATACTTTTACTCACTCTTTAGATGTACAAGAAAAACAATGACATACAACAATAAAGAAAAACAATGATATACAAAGAATGTCAATTTTATATATATATACTTTCATTCAATTCTTAGATGTACAAAAAAAACAATGATATAAAACAATAATTAATATAAAGAATGTCAATTATAAAACAAAGAAATATAATATGGAAATAAAAGGCAATGATCATTTGATTTACAATATAATCATGACTACTTTCTAAGGATAACAATATTATGTCAGCACTATGAAATCATTGTAATCAATGGTTTGTGAAAACTATGAAATCCTTAATTTACTATGTGAGCACTATGAAATTCTTTAAAATGGTTAAATTTACTATGTGAGCACTATGAAATCTCAATCACCTAATATAAAAACAAAATATCTTTACTCAATGTAGGAAAACAACAACAATGATCAATTTAATTTACACTGGAAACCAATTACAAAACAAAATAGAAGCCAATTACAAAACAATACGTCCAAATTTAAAAGAGAGATATTACTTAAAAATACAGAAAAACTATATCCAATAAAAACAAATAAACCTAACAATTACAAAAAAAAAAAA
>JASDQU010100741.1:173021-206265 GCA_032191745.1 Picea mariana | reverse complement strand
AAGTAAAGTGACAAAATCAAGATGGATTATTTAAATGATAAAGTAAAGTGACAAAATCAAGAAGGAATATTTAAATGATAAAGTATTGGAGAACTTTCTATTCATGGAAAGTGGTTAACCCTAAAATAAGGAAAATAGGTTAACCCTGTGATGTGGCTCAATTTGGTTTATTTTATGGATGGAGTGAGCAACACTCTTATGATTTTGTAGTGACATGATTGCTATGGTACACTAGTTGTTTATACATGATTGAGATAGAATTCATATTGATTTGTTGTGGAGCATGAGAAAACTATTCGAGAGCTTGGATGTATTGTGACTGGTTGTGGGTCAGTTTGGACAGTGGAAGACAGAAGAGAAAGTGATTGGAGGTTGCAGAGGATCTGAGCATGTGAAGAAAAGAAAAACCCTAAGTGCTCAAGAGCATATGCTTGTTACATTATACAATGGCCGCGTTCACATGTGGGTTGTAGTGAGCCAGGGCGCGTTCACACGTGGGTTGCACTACTGACAGGTCGCGTACCTATTGACAGATTGATATCTATTGAGGATTGTTGCCTCATCTCAGTTGGTGATGAGGATGTAAGCTAAGTCTTGCATATAGATTTGTTGCTCTTGTAGAGTTGTACTCTATTCAGTTGTTCCTGATAAACCCCAAGGATTGTAGTCCGTAATAAAAAGAAAATGGTACATACATCTTGTGTTCTTTGTGTCCATTGTGATGATGACTTGTTGAAGATATATTGTTGATATATGTTGTTGATATGTGCCTACATCTAACTGGTTATAAATGACAGCAATGGGTAATGAATAAATGTTGAATGCTAATTGATGAGTTTTGTGCAAGAGGGAAGTTTTGGGAAAAAGATCCCCACACTCATTCACCCCCCCTCTAAGTGTGGTAGGTGTGTCCAAAAATTGGTATCAAAGAAGGCCTTCACTACAAGCCTTAACAAGCTTGAAGAAGATCCATAGACACACAAATGGATGATGAAGTTCCAATCCTTGATGAGGAAAAATATTCTACTTGGAGAATAGAGATGAGAGTGTATTTGAAGACAATGGGAGAAGCTATTTGGAAGGAAACCATCGGTGGGTATGTTCCGTTGAAGAACAAGTCAAAGTTGGCAACTCAAAGGGAAGGAAAGAAGAATGATGCATTGGCTCTCAAGACCATTCTTAGTGGACTCTCAAGCCCTATCAAAGAGAGCATGGAACAATGCACTTCTAACAAGGATCTACGGCTAAAGCTAGAGGAGATATATCAAAGCAAGGAAGAGAAAGAAGAAATTGAAGACCACTCCATCAAGATCATCGAAGGTAAAGAATCATCAAAAACTCTTGAATTCATTATTTTTAAATGTGATTTTGAAAACATTTCAAGTGAAGATAAAGAATCAAGTGATAATAGCACAAAGGAAGATCTTGAAGACATTTCAAATGAAGGAAAAGAAGTATGTGTTGATATTGGAAAAAAGGAATATCATGAGGATATTTCAAATGAAGGTAAAGAACACTCTAAAGCCCTTGAATGTAATGGTGTATGATGGTACACTCATGGATGGTATTGGTAGATGCACATGTTGGCATATGGTAGATACATTTCATGGATGATATCTTTTGGCACATTGTTGATGTACATGGTTGATGTGCATGGGTGTTGTGCATGGTGGACACATTTTGGTACATGATTTACTTGGTGGATATATTGTTCATGATTCTCTATTTCATTGATGACATATCTTTTGTTTCATGATGTATGGTATGGCACAAGTTTGATGCATGACCAGGTCCAAGGATCATCATATGGTAGCATATTGTTCATCTTGCAGAGAAGATAGGGGGAGTCATTCTTCTTCCCATGATTCTAGGAGGAGATATTTATGAAATACATACCTAGAAAAGAGACCTATATTTGAAGAAAGAGCACAAAAGCATAATTCCAGGGGGAGTGATGGTCACAGGGGGAGTATGTTCGATGTATTTTCAGCATTACATCATATTGATATCCTTTGTTCAAAAGGGAAGAGATTATTCAACGGCAACAAGACAGGGGGAGAAGCCCCAAGAGGAGAATGGCCCTTTGCCATTGATGTCAAAGGGGGAGAGATAATCACATTGATGTATTCTCATGGTGATATCACACAATGGTATAATAAAAAAGATAATCACATTGATGTGATTGATGTCTCTTGATGGGGAGAGATTCATGTGGAGAGATAGTCACATTGACTATTGATGTAGAGCATGCCTTGTCTACATATTGACATCAATAATTGGTAATTGGAGTTGACATCAATGTTGGTATTTCCATCAATGCCAAAGGGGGATATTGTTGGATCATGTTGTCATTGATGCCAATGGTTTGATTATTTGGGAGATTGTTGGATCATATGTAAATGGTTTGGTTTAATTGATGTCAAGTAATTGATTGATATGATGCCCTTGATGAGAATGATATATGTCCAAGTGGAAACCAATTGATAAATATGGACCATTGATATGATGCATTGATGAAGATAGATCAATGAAGTTGTTGGTGAAACTATCCTAGATGGATAGTGCTTGTCATGTCATTTCCGGTGGTATGTGGAATGTCACATAACTCCTCACGGTTTGAGAGTTATGGCCTTATGAAGTTGGAGGACCCCCATATGATGGCTTGAAGCCCCAAAAGGTCAAAGAAGTCAAAGTGCTTGAAAAGAAGAAATCATTATTTAAATGATAAAGTAAAGTGACAAAATCAAGAWRGATTATTTAAATGATAAARTRAAGTGACAAAATCAAGAAGGAATATTTAAATGATAAAGTATTGGAGAACTTTCTATTCATGGAAAGTGGTTAACCCTAAAATAAGGAAAATAGGTTAAGTGACCTAGAAATGGGTTAAGTAACCTAAAAATGGGTTAAGTGACCTAGAAGATGAAAGTATAAATAAGAAGCTAAGATCTCTTGTAAAATGCACATTTTTTGGTAAGAATCCTTTTGTGGATCAATGGAGAGCTTCTTGTGAATATCTTTTGGAGTATTGATGGAGAGCTTCTTGTGAGAGAATCTTATTGGTATGGATCTCTTGAGCATGATTGAAGATCTATTCTAAGGAAGAGAGCGAGAGGAGGATCTCATGGACGCATCAAAGTTTCGGCAATGTCGGAGATCTTGACGGCAAAAGTCTCGGATTCACAGAAAACCCTATTTTCTTATGCCCACGCGGGCTGTCCGTGTATAGGGTGTGTGTACACGCAGGCTGGTTGTGTATAGGGTGAGTGTACACGTGGGCTGACTGTGTACAGGGAGTGTGGACTAAATAACCTCATGGAGATTTGTGTTTGAGTTGGTGCCAAGCTCTTGGATGATGAGGCAGGTTCCAGATCTGCATTCTATGGCCTCAGATCTATCATTAAGACACTGGTATGGTTACATTATTGTCTTGATAGATGCTATTGTTTGATATGTTGTAAATTCTTAGGGAATTCTTGGTATGGCTTCTATGGTGTGGCTCAATTTGGTTGATTTGGTGTATGGAGTGAGCATCACTCTTGTGATTCAGTAGTGACATGATTGCTATGGTATACTAGTTATTTATACATGATTGAGATAACATTCATATTGATTTATTGTGGAGCATGAGAAAGCTATTGGAGAGCTTGAATGTGTTGTGACTGGCTGTGGGTCAGTTTGGACAGTGGAAGACAGAAGAGAAAGTGATTGAAGGTTGTAGAGGATCTGAGCATGTGAAGCAAAGCAAAACCCTAGTTGCTCAGAAGCATACGCTTGTTACATCATACACTGGCCGCATTCACACATGGGTTGTAGTGAGCCAAGGAGTGTACACACGTAGGCTGCACTACTGACAGCTCGCGTACCTGTTGACAGATTGATATCTGTTGAGGATTGTTGCCTCATCTCCGTTGGTGTTGAGAATGTAAGTTGAGTCTTTCATATAGAGTTGGTGTTGTTGTAGAGTTGTACTCTATTCAGTTGTTGTTGATAAACCCCGAGGATTGTAGTTTGTAATAAAAAGAAAATTGTACATACATCTTGTGTTCTTTGTGTTCATTGTGATGATGACTTGTTGATGATATATTGCCGATATATGTTGTTGATATGTGCCTACATCTAACTGGTTATAAATGACAGCAATGGGTAATGAATAAATGTTGACTGTTAATTGATGAGTTTTTGTGCAAGAGGGAAATTTTTGGAAAAAGAGCTCCACACTCATTCACCCCCCCCTCTAAGTGTGGTAGGTGTGTCCAACAATAGCCACATCCATGGCCTCTGCACAGGGCTCCTCCACGCAACAAAAGAAAGTGGATGAAGTTGTGTAAGAATATCAGGACATCTTCACCTCACCTACCAGGGTGCCTCTACATTGTCAGGTCAAGCATTCAATTGAGCTAGCTCTTGGAATGCCTCTACCTAATTCGTTAGTGTATCGACGCTCTCTCGCGGAAAATGAGGAAATCAAGTCCCATATACAAGAGTTGCTCCAAAAAGGGCACATTCTACCAAGCTCCTCACCCTACAGAAGCCTAATTGTGCTTGTACAGAACAAAGACGGGACATAGTGACTTTGTATTGATTACAAAGCCCTGAACAAAGTCATAGCCAGGAACCAATACCCAATTCCTTGAATTGATGACCTTCTCTACTAGCTCAAGGGGGTCAAGTTCTTTAGTAATATTGATTTGAAGTTTGACTACCACCAAGTCTCCATAGAACAAATTGATGTATGGAAGACAACTTTCAAGTCTAAGGAAAATATTTTCGAGTGGATGGTCATGCATATTGGCTCGATGAATGCCCCAACCACCTTCATGAGGTTGATGGATGACATCTTGCAGCCCTTCACCAATTCCTTTGTGGTTGTATATTTGGATAACATCCTCGTCTTCAACAAGAGTTGGGTAGAACAATTGCAACACATTCAACATGTCCTCCACACTATGTGGCAACACGAGTTATAAGATAACTTAGAGAAATGCTCCTTCGACGTGAACAAGGTCCAATACCTCAAATACTGTTAGAATAATAGATGTGCTCATTTCATCGTAGACAATATAACAATATTTTCACCCAACCATAGGCACAAGGGCCACCCTCGAGCACATTAACCTTGACAGATAGAATAATTCCAGAAGAAAACCCTAGAACCAATAGCCAACCAAGGTGGCATACCTCTCTCCAAAGCTAGTGTACCAAGGAGAGAGTCCAAACCATAACCAAGCAGAAATTCCAACCATAACCAAAGACCAAGTCACCACTGCAGCAACTACAACTCTCCTCTAGTCATGCCACCACTTTTTCTTACGCAATTGTGAGAGTGAGTGTGTCAAATGAGCTCTAGTGCTCTCTTATTTATAGTCCTCCAAGTGATCTAACTGGGCCGACTTATACTTCTGGAGGATAATAATTTAATATAAATTATTATCTTGGGTCGACTTGTCTTCTAAGGTTATTTCCTAACCTTCTAGGGTTTCTCTTGCTTCTCGGAATATTCTAGACTGATCAAAGGTTACACGTAGAGGTTAATAGCTCCCACAACTACCATAATATCAACACTCCCTCCTAGCTAGGGAGGTATTAAAGGCAATGGTCTTGAGCACAAACAAACCATTCAACTGGTAGCATCATCATAGCCACACAAGCTATCTCATGATCAAATCATGAGCACCATCATCATTATCCAACTAGATAGTCTCCATGGCAATCAAAACAATGCCATCCAATAGAACACAACTATGTATATACATAGTAGTATACAACTACTATCTAGTGGTACAGAACCACTCCTAGTAGCACACGACTACTAACCAGTGACACATAGTCACTACCACTGGATCACATCCACCACAGTAGCATACAACTATTGTCCAGAGACATACATTCTCCACAAAAATCATATCATTTGATATCAACAATGTCATGATACAAACTAATTCATATGGGCCACTCTTCCACTCACATATGCAAGATCCGGAAGAGAATCTGCCCTCGAAAAGTTAAACATCAGCCATGGGATGTCTGGACTATTATTCTCAAGCATAGAAGAATAATTGTCCCTGATTTCTGAACCTAGACCATTCTTCCGACATTAATCACATTGCAACCTGGAGAGAATGAGTCTGCCCTAAGGAATGATTGTCCCTGATTGTTGAACCTAGACTATTCAACCTAACTGGGCCATTCTTCTAGCACTAATCACAGTGAAACCTATAGAGAATGAGTCTACCCTAGGGAATGTGATCCAGGTGGATATCGGTGGCCACCCACCTATTCTACTGGCTCGAAAAACAATTTTCCACCATGGAAATTTTTCGGGTTCCAAACTTCTAGGGTCGCTTTGAGGCCCTAAACGATATTTTTTGGGGATTTGGGGCCCAGGTGATTGACAGTTACTCACCTAGGACAGTCGAAAATCGTTCCTTTCGATTAGACCTTTCGAATGGGCTATCGTGTGGCTAAAATGGAGATTGTATGCAAAAGTTACGACCCCGGGAAGTTGATGTACTAACTTACCCAAACGGGGCCCACATGACTTTTGGCGCTTCATCTCTTAGGGTTAGATTTTTGGATGTCTAGGGTTTTTGACATTCCTATTTATTGTAAAAAGGCCTTCAGAGCCTCACTGTAATCATCTTCTTGCTAGTGAACGCAATTGTCACATCTGTTCTCAAAGATAAGTCGCCACCATTCCAGCAAGCTTGTTTTTCGCTGCATTTTACAGTTTCAGCTTATTTCCTTATTGAATAGAAAACTAGTTTTATTGTATCTTTGTTATTCTGTGTTAAGCATATTTTAATAATCTGTATTCATTTCATTATTCTCATAAAATCTGGATTAGTGGTATTAGAGCGGTCTACTCCTTTTTATCTTAATGCATGTCCCCAACGAGGTCAAGTTACAAAGAATTGGGTCTCGAGCTTGTTTCTCTTGAGGACAAAATCTCTCTCATGCCCAAGCGACCTCTCATGGCAGGAGAAAAGAAAGATGGCAGGACAAGAGATCCTTTCAAAATGTTTCTTGAGGAAACCCTCATGCAATAGAGGAACGAGATGATGGATAGTTTTGCGCAAATCCTTCGGCGGCCACCATCAAGTGACACATCTTCCTCGAGCGGGTGGATATCAGTGGCCACCCACCTATTCCATTGGCTCGAAAAATAGTTTTCCACCTTGGCAGTTTTTCGACAGTTTTTCGAGTTCCAAACTTCCAGGGCTGTTTTGAGGCCCTAAACGATGTTTTATGGGGATTTGAGGCCTGGGTGATTGCCTTTGGCAGTCACCTAGGCCATTCAAAAACCGTTCTTCTCGATTAGACCTTTCCAATGGGATAGCGTGCACCTACAAAGGATATCATATGCAAAAGTTACGACCCCGGGAAGTTGATGTACTAACTTACCCAAACGGGGCCCACATGACTTTTGGTGCTTCATCTCCTAGGGTTAGGTTTTTGGATGTCTAGGGTTTTTGACATTCCTATTTATTGTAAAAAGGCCTTCAGAGACTCATTGTAATCATCTTCTTGTGAATGAGCGCAGTCGTCACATCTCTTCTCATAGATAATCCGCCACCATTCCAGCAAGCTTGTTTTCCACTGCATTTTACAGTTTCAGCTTATTTCCTTATTGAATAGAAAATTGGTTTGACTGTATCTCTATTATTTTGTGTTAAGCATCTTTTAATAATATGTATTCATTTCGTTCTGCTCATAAAATCTGGATCATAATGATTGTCCTTGATTGTTGAACCTGGACCATTCTTCCGACACTAATCACAGTGCAACCTGGAGAGAATGAGTTTGCCCTAGGGAATGATTGTCCTGCACCAACCTCCTACATTAGACCATTCTTTGAAACAGATCACAACTATGAACTTCGAAAGAATGATTGCCCGGAGAGGCGAACCATTTTGCTTGACCACTTCTTAGAGTGATTTCCAAGGAGAATGACTATCCTAGACCATTCCTCCACACTGGCCACAAGGGGAATCGTTGTCTATGGTACCTAAACAATTTGTCGGACCATGACTGTTTGTTCATGACCATTTTTCAAACTGGAAAATGATTGTCCACCAAAAAACTTGGACCACTTTCCGAACAGGAAAGTGACTGCCCAACCTAAACCATTTTCCAAACTGGAAAATGATTGTCCATCAAGAATCTTTGACCACTTTCCGGACTAGAAAGTGACTTACCAACCTGGACCATTTTCCAAACTGGAAATTATTGTCCATATATCAGTAACATATCAGTGCTCCCTCCCAACCTGGGGAGTAATCACTTCCCTTTCTAATAAGGAAGTCATCTCCACGAGTCCAACTTGTCCCTTAAGTATGCAAAGTTTTCTTTTTGGATAGAGGCTTTACCAAAATATATTGTTTCTGCTCATCAATGGAGATATACTAGAGAACCACTTCTCCCCTTTGGACTTTATCACAAAGAAAATAGTACTTATCTCAATGTGCTTCAACCTGTCATGGAACATCGGGTTCTCTGATAGCTTCACACAGCTCTGGTTATCACAATATATCACAATCGAATCCAATACTTGATCAGACAGTCCAAAAACTAGCTTACAGAACTACATTGCTTCCGTACAAGCATCACAAGCTGCAATATACTTTGCTTCTACAGTGTTGAGTGAAGCATACTTCTTTTTCCTGCTAGCCCATGATATTATGGCAAAGCTCAAACTGAAACATATCCAAGAAACACTTCTTTTGTTATTTGCACTCCCTACCCAATCTGAATCGATAAATCCATGCAACTATATATCATAACTCAAACATCCCATGAAGACATTTCAAGGCATGCTTTGCAATTATTCAATTCTCATGGCTAGGTTCCACCTAGAACTATTTTCACAGCAAAAAAATATCCGACTGAGTATTCTCCAAATACATCAATGAGCCATTCAATTACCGGTACAGGGACGGGTCTACTGGATCAGAGTCTCTCAACTTCTTCAGATCTGTCATCATGGGAGTTTGCCATGGTTTTTCAATCCATCATTTTGGGCTTCTGAAGAACCATTTTGATACACTTCCTCTGTCATAGGAAGTTTTCACCATGCTTCTGTTGTACACGAGAGGCTATGCACCAGATTGCTTGAATCCATACGAGGTCTTCTTCTATCTACATACGTGGCTCTCTTTCTAGTATACCTCAAAACCTTAAGTTTGCTCTACATATCCTTCTTCTTCAATTACTCCGTTGAAAAGAACAATTTTTACATCCATATGATGTAAACTCCAACCCATGTATACTACATTAAGAGATATAGTGGCTCAGCTAGAGGTGTATATGGTTACTGGAACAAGCTATCATCATAGTCTTCTCCCTCCTTCTTGGAGAACCCTCTAGTTCTGAAACTCTCCTTGTACCTATCAATGCTTCCATTCATAATTTCTCACATACATTGTTCTTCATCACGACTGCTTCAATTGGTTGTTCTGACTTTTCTTTCTTTCTTGGAATCTTCATTTTCTTCCTCATGTTTCTTTTCAATGTTGGAGTCCATGGAATCTTCTATACATTCTATGCCCTTCCTTTCTGAACGTTCCAACTTCTTTTCGTCATAGGAACATAAATGTAGATGGACAACCAAGGATATTCATGGCTTCTTTTTTAGGAAGACTTATTCTAGAGTCAAACTGAACACATGCTAATTATCATGGTTGCTACTTCTAATGAAGAATATGGACAGATACTTCATAGTCTTCACGGGTTATTTAATGGATCACATCATTGGGGATTAGTTCCCTCCCAATCCTGAATTCATGCCTAAATGGATAATATCCATTCTCTTCTTTTGAAATTCTGCAATCAACTCCCTCTATTTGAGAGAATCCATGCTTTCGTCTGCATCCTTATTGCTTTCTGCAAAGTGTCACGAGTCTATTCTAGTTTCCTCTTGATTACTGACTTCTTTCTAGTCTGACTCCTTCCGGGTCTCTTCAAGTTTGAGTCTGATTGTGGCCCATCTAGCAGTTGTTGCTTATGTAATAGCTTCCACAGGAATTGTCACCAAAGGTTGTCAATGTACTTCATTCTTTTCAATACATTGCTTGACTAGTAGTCATTGTAATGGCAATCCTTATCTTGCTAATCTCTCATAGGTATCTGACCATCTTATCTTCTAATAAATAGATACACATGATATGTACAGGAAATATGTAAACATGGTATGTGCAAGGACTATGTTACGGAAGAATATTGTTACCTTGACTAGTAGAACAAGTTTGCTTTGTCCTGCTTGATTTTCTTTGAGGATTCCTTTTCTTTGGTAATTGTTGCTTCATGTGTTTCCTTCCTTTTCTTTAACTCAAGACACTGGTTACTGTAGTGACCGTATTCTTGAAAGTTGAAGTGTTGTATTTTTAACATATCCTTTTCTTGATTTGGTTTCTTCCTTGAGCCAAACTTCTTCTTATTCCTGAATTTCTTGAACTTTGTTGTGTAGGCTTGATCATCATATTTCTTTTGGGATTTCTCTTTTGTGCTAATCCTTGATTCTTCTTGTGCACAACAAATCCAAATCTCTTCAAATGTAGGATACTCGGTTCTTGTGTTCATGCTAGCGGAAAATGAATCCCATGTCTTGGGAAGACCATTAAGTACTATATTTATTAGTTCCTTTTATGAAATTATTTTCTCAATATCTTGTAGTTGATCTCTTAACTGAGAGATTCTTACAAAGTATGATGTTATGTTGTCATCATTATTCATTTTCATGTCACGGAGCTCATTCTTCAGGATCATCACTTGTCCAATAGTTCTGACTAAGAACAAGTTGGTTAGGGCATCGTACATCTTCTTAGATGAGTCAAGATGAGAAATGTTGGGTATCAAATGGTCCTTTACAGAGTCCATTGTGATTCTCATAGCATTGATGTCATTGTCCTTGAATTTCTCCATGACTACAACATGATGAGGTTCCTTCTCTTTTCCTACTTCAAACTGTGGTTCCATGATTTTGCCTTTCACGATATCCAATACTTTCTTCTTGGCAAGGATGAGGTCAATCCTTGTCTTCCATGCTCTGAAGTTAGAAGCCCCTTCTAACTTGTTTTCTAACTTCATTGAGTAAGTCATGACTGCTTTGACTTGATCAACCTTTGACTTTGACCAAAAACTCAAACTTGACGCCTTGGCTTGCTGAGAGTACCAGGAGGTACGCTAGGATAATGCTCACTAGGTTATCCATAAATTAGGTCAAGCGCTTCACTTAAGGTTCCTCAACATGAGGGTTAGGGTTTCATTGTTGCAACAAAAACTTTGACTGCAACTGCAACTAAGCAAATCCTCCCAATCTACCTTCGAGTGGTTAGACTGTCCGAAGATAGTGTGGGCGCATAACCTATTAGAATAATAGGTTTGCTCGTTTCACTGTAAATACTATAGCAATATTGTCATTCAACCATAGGCACAAAGGCCACCCCTGAGCACCTTAACCTTGACAGAGAGAATAATTTTGAAAGAAAACCCTAGAACCAATAACCAATCAAGGTAGCTTACCTCTCTCCAAAGCTAGCGTGCAAAGCAGAGAGTCCAAACCATAACTGAGAAAAAATTCCAACCCTAACCAAAGACCAAGTCACCACTGCAGCAGTTGTAGCTCTCCTCTAGTCATGTGCACCACTTGTCCTAATGCAGTTGTGAGAGTGAGTGTGTCGAATGAGCTCTCACGCCCTCTTGTTTATAGTTTTCCAAGTGACCTAACTGGGCCAACTTCTACTTATGGAGGATAATAATTAAATATAAATTATTATCTTGGGTTGACTTGTCTTCTAAGGTTGTTTCCTAACCTTATAGGGTTTCTCTTGCTTTTCAGAATATTATAGACTTGTCAAAGGTTACACATAGAGGTTAATACCTTTCGCAACTATCGTAATATCAACAGATACATTGTAGATGAGCATGATGTGCATGTCGATCCAACCAAGATCCAAGTCATTTGTGATTGGCTAGCCCTGACAACACTAACTGAGCTTCAAAGCTTCTTAGGCCTTGCCAACGTCTATGACAAATTCGTATTGGGGTTCTCCTTTATTGCATGGGATCTCAGCCAAGTGACCAAGGGTGGTTGAAAAGCCATTTTTTTGTGGGGAAGATCACAACATAAATCTTTTGATGATCTAAAACATCGCTTATGCTCAGCCCTGGTGCTTGCATTACCAGATCTGCAACAACCATTTGAGATTGAGACCGATGCTTCTGATTATGTTGTTGGTGTTGTTCTCACTCATCATAGTCATACAATGGCCTATCATAGCGAGACACTCTCAAATGTTGTCCGTAAGTACCCCACCTATGACAAAGAAATGTATTCCATCGTATAAGTATGTTGCCAATGGAAGCATTACATTCAAGGGAAGGAGACAGTCATCCATACGGATCACAATCCTCTATAGTTCATGCAGGCACAAGGAAAATTGCAAAATAACTACCATCAAAGGTGGTCCACATACTTGCATCATTTTCACCTCAACATTAAGTATAAGAAAGGGAGCACCAATCACGTTGTTGATTGCCTCATTCAACCTCCACTTGTAGCACTAACCACGTTGCTCAACTCTTGCGGGCCTGAGACCTCCGGGTGGTCCCAACTCTATGATAGCGATCCTGACTTCGCTACGACCTACCAGATGTTGGGAACATGCATGGTCGTTTCCGACTTCCATATTCAGGATGGATTTCTTTTCCATTTGGGCCATCTATGCATTCCTTCAAGCGAGCGTGCGAAGCTAATTCGGGAATCCCACTACAATCGAGTGGAATGACACTTTAGCGTGGAGAAGACAGTGGCAGTATTACATAAGTATTTCTATTGGCCAAAGCTTCAACAAGATGTTAGTAAGTATATCATATCCCACACTTCATGTTCCATGATCTTGCCTTTCACGATATCCAATACTTTATTCTTGGCAAGGATGAGGTCAATCCTTGTCTTCCATGCTCTGAAGTTAGAAGCCCCTTCTAACTTGTTTTCTAACTTCATAGAGTAATTCATGACTGCTTTGACTTGGTCAACCTTTGACTTTGACAAAAAACTCAAACTTAACGCATTGGCTTGTTGATAGTACCAAGAGGTGCGCTAGGCTAGGGCGCAACAGGTTATCTAGGAATTAGGTCAAGCGCTTCACTTAAGGTGCCTCGGCACGAGGGTTAGGGTTTTGTTGTTGCAACAAAAACTTTGACTGCAACTGAGAAAATCCTCCCAATCTACCTTTGAGTGGTTAGATTGTTCGAAGATAGTGTGGGCCCATAACATGTTAGAATAATAGGTGTGCTCGTTTCACCGTAGACAATATAACAATATTGTCACCCAACGATAGGCACAAAGGCCACCCCTGAGCACCTTAACCTTGACAGATAGAATAATTTTGGAAGCAAACCCTAGAACCAATAGCCAACCAAGGTTGCGTACCTCTCTCCAAAGCTAGTGTACCAAGCAGAGAGTCCAAACCATAACCAAAGACCAAGTCACCACTGCGGCATCTGTAGCTCTCCTCCAGTCATGCACACCACTTGTCCTTATGCAGTTGTGCGAGTGAGTGTGTCAAATGAGCTCTAGCGCCCTCTTATTTATAGTCCTCCAAGTGACCTAATTGGGCTGACTTCTACTTATGGAGGATAATAATTTAATATAAATTATTATCTTGGGTCCTTGTATTCCAAGGTTGTTTCCTAACATTCTAGGGTTTCTCTTGCTTCCCGAAATATTCTAGACTCGTTAAAGGTTACACGTAGAGGTTAATACCTCCCGCATCCATGGTAATATCAACATATACATTGTAGATGAGCATGGTGTGCATGTCGATCCGGCCAAGATCCAAGTCATTCATGACTGGCCAACCCCGACAACACTAACCTATCTTCGAAGCTTCTTAGTCCCTACCAACTTCTATCACAAATTCGTATTGGGATTCTCCTATATTGAGTGGGTTCTCAGCCAAGTGACCAAGGGTGGCTGAAAAGCCAAATTTTTGTGGGGAAGATCACAACATAAAGATTTTGATGATCTGAAACATCACTTATGCTCAGCCCTGGTGCTTGCATTACCTGATCTGCAACAACCATTTGAGATTGAGACCAATGCTTCTAATTATGTTGTTGGTGTTGTTTCACTCATCATAGTCATACAGTGGAGTATCATAGCGAGAAACTCTCAGATGTTGTCCGTAAGTACCCCACCTATGACAAAGAAATGTATTCCATCGTATTAGTCTGTTGTCAATGGAAGCATTACATTCTAGAGAAGAAGACAATCATCCATATGGATCACAAGCCTCTGTAGTTCATGCAAACAGAAGGCAAATTACAGAATAATTGCCATAAAAGGTGGTCTACATACTTGCATCAGTTTCACCTCAACATTAAGTATAAGAAAGGGAGCACTAATCACATTATTGATTGCCTCATTCGACCTCCAGTTTCAGCACTAACCATGTTGCTCAACTCTTGCGGGCATGAGACCTCCGAGTGGTCCCAGCTCTATGATAGTCATCTTGACTTCGTTATGACCTACCAGATGTTGGGAACATGCATGGTCGTTGCCGACTTCCATCTTCAGGATGAACTACTTTTTCATTTGGGTCATCTATGCATTCCTTCAAGTGAGCGTGCGAAGCTAATTCGGGAATCCCACTACAGTCGAGTGGAATGACACTTTAGCGTGGAGAAGACAGTGGCGGTATTACATAAGTATTTCTATTGGCCAAAGCTTCAACAAGATGTTAGTAAGTATATCATATCCCGCACATCTTATTCCATTGCCAAGCCAACCATTAAAAAACAATGACTGTACACCCTTCTGCTTACTCCCGCCGGGCCCTAGGAATCCATCTCGATGGACTACATGTCAGGTCTCCCCTCCACCAATCATGGCAATTATTGTGTATTCGTGGTTGTTGATCGATTCTCTAAGATGGCCATTCTGACTTCCTGCAAGAAGAGTATCACAATCAAGGCCACCGCCAAGCTCTTCTTTGAGCGTGTATGGGTACACTTAAGACTACCACAAACCATTATATCAGATTGGGACAACATGTTATTGGGCACATTATGTTCAATCCTTTGGTCATTGTTGGACACCAAGCTCACCGAATCCAATGACTTCCACCCTCAAACTAATGGGTAGATAGAGGTCGTCAATAGAATGATCGTGCACCTCTTGCACATGTACAACTCCAAGCATCCACGCATATGGGATGAGAGCCTTCCTTATGTCTAATACATCTACAATAGAGCACTCCATAGCTAAACTAGCCACAACCCTTTTCAGGTGGGCCTGAGTTTTCAACCATTGGGCCCCATTGATGTAGCATTGCCCCTTGCATCCACACAAGAATAATATTCCCATGCTCAATTTGAGGTCGACAAAGCCACCAAATTCATTGAATGGATCCAACACATCCTCCAACAATTCTATGATATTTTGCAGAAAGCCAATGCTAAGTACAAGCAACACCATGACCGGCACTAGGTTCCCCACAAGTTTCAGGTGGGAGACAAGGTTTGGCTACATTTGCAAAAAGAGCGCCTGACGGGACCCCATCAAAAGCTACGACCACTTTGTTATGGACCTTACACCATCACCAAGGTCATGTGTGACAAGACTTTTGAACTAAGCATTCCCCCCTTCCTTAGCTTACACCCAATACTCAATGTGGATCTCCTTCGACCATATTTTCCGCCACTACTGGACACATCGAAGGTGGTAGAGCAACTGACACCTACAAAGCTCAACCATGATTGCATAGAATAGGAAAGCATTGATTGAATCATGGACACATAGGTTAAGGACACCCACCAACAGAAGATCCAACTCTATCGGGTTGTCAAAGCAGGGCAGCTATTGCTCCAAGGCAAGTGGCTCACCAAGCATTAAGTTCAACAAAAGTTTCCTCGCTTGATGGGGGCACTCAATGTAATGGAGATCATTTATTCCTAAGGGGGGAGGACTAATCTAGGTGGACATCGGTGGTCACCCACCCATTCCACTGACTCAACATACAATTTCTATTTTGGCAGTTTTTCTACAGTTTTTTTGGGTCCTAAACTTTCGAGGTTGTTTTAAGGCCCTAAACGACATTGTTTTGACGTGGCAATGCCCAATAGATGCTAGATGCATGTATTGAGCCATTCAAAATGTGTACTCTTTGACTAGACCTTTCTAATGAGGTATCGAGTGCCCCAAACAGAGATCGTATGCAAAAGTTACACCCTAAGGAAGTTGACGTAACAACCACCTCCATCGAGGCCCACAAACCTTTTTGCATTTCATCTTCCGGGGTTAGGGTTTTGGATGTTTGGGGTTTTCTCATTTATGCTTTATGTTAAAAAGGCCTTTGGAGCCTCATTATAATCATCTTCTTGCGAATGCACGTAATTGTCACATCTTTTCTCAGAGATAAATTTCCACCATTCTAGCGAGTTCAATTTCATTCTATATTTTCTTTTACAATCTCTGCATATTTAAATGTTTAACATAAATTAAGTATTAATGTATCTATGTGTATTTCCTTGTTGTATCTCTACCTTCATTTCGTTCTCAACATAATCCAGATCAACCCATTCAAAAAACAAAAGAATTAATGGTAATGAGAAACATAGCGAGTTCAATTTTTATATTGTTATAGTTATTTGTGTTAAAGGATTTTGGGATTGTTTTAATTGGATAATTGCTAAATTGTGATATACCACCTAAACGATATTTGGAAGCTTATTTTTTGTTAAGTTGAATTATGATTATCATGGAGTATGCTTCTCTAGCTTTATAGAACACACTTGGTATGAGAAGGTGCTTGAAAGACATCACAATACATGCATATGTTCTCCCTTGACATTGATTGCTTGTTGAAAAGTTTAACTTGTGGATTTTCGTTGTTTTGCTTAGGCCTTTAGCAATGAACGAACCTCTCAAAAAAATTATGTATAGATGGTGATTCTTTAAGAGGGAAAAGTTTTACCTTTCAAATCTCTCAAAGTGTATTTGTCATTGCTGGAAGTATCTATTATTAACTAATAAAAATAATTTTATGGGTGTCCTATCATATAATTTGGACATATAGATTACATAAGATTGATTTCTAAAGTAACATGATACAATAAAAAACATCGAATATTAATATTCTTTTAATATAACTGTAAATTTATAATCTTTGTATATTTTTTCAAAAAGAAAAATAACTTATATTAGTGAATATAATAGGTCTTTTACAGAGTCTTCCAACAAGACCAAGACTTTTAAGTTCTTCTTCCAAGTCTAAAAGGACATAATCTCTGAGCATATTACAAAAAATCAGTGCACTACCTCCTAAATTCTGTAGAATATAACCATTGTTTTACATATCAAAATACAAAAAGCCAATTGCAGCCTTGCTACATTGGTCTATTTCAAAATATACACCAACCATTTTTGCATCCTTGCAACAATAATCTATAGATTTATTGTTAATCTTTCAAAATTTTCAGGTTGTCCTTCTGTAACCATTGAAAAATAAATTCCATCCTCATCCAGTCGCAAAACATCCTTTGATAGTTGATCAACTTCCTTGTTATAAGCTCTGTATATATGTTGAGCTTTGAGTTGTTGAAAACTCCCGCTCAACAATCTAATTTTATCCATCCAAGGTTGCAAAGAGATCACCTGTAAGTTATTATCATTAGTAACTAATCGATAATAATCTTTGAATCGCCTACCAGTTGTAATCTTGTAACCTTTTTATAACTTGCAAAATATAAAATGCACCACAAGGCTAGGATTTCACCCCTAATATTGGTTCCTCTACCACAATTCATTTTTAATCTGATATTACCGAGCACTGGACATTTTAATAGAGCTCTAGCCCCACATTTTGTACCCTTATCTTGTGAGACTCCATCAAAAAACCCCACTGCCAAATTCCAATCAAGAATGGGAGGCCTGTCAATCATTCTTATCTTGGTATCCCATGGGACTTTTAATTCTCCCAAGTCCTGTAGAATACAATTGCAAACTCTGACCAGATTAGGAGGGAGATCTTCAAATATAACCAAATTTCTATGTTTCCAAACCTCCCAACAAATAAAGCAAGGGATTTCTTTCCCATTTTCCTTCTTTTTAATCCAATTTTGAAAACAGTCAGCAATTTGACCTCCTTCCCAAGTACTGACTAATTTTAATTCCTTTATGATTGATTGCCAAATGCCTTTAATGAAATTGCACTCCACAAAAAGATGAGACATTGTTTCCTCGCTGATCCCACACAAGACACATCTACTCGGCCCATTAAAACCTCTTTTATTCAAATCTTCCCAAGTAAGAATTCTCTATTCCAACATTAACCAGATAAACAGTTTGACTTTTAAGGGTAGCTACCAATTCCAGAGTTCATTATACTAGTAAATAGGTTCTTCTTCCATAACCTCCAACAATTGAACTTTGTAAGCATGATTAGTATTAACCTGTCCCCTTTTTGTATCTCGAGACCAAAGTAAGGTATCTTTTTCATTATTTAGTACAAAACCCGAACCAAATAAGCCCTTAACAAAATTATTATGTTCCTCTTTTTGTTCTTCTACCAACCCTAGAGTCTCAACCTTTTTCCAACTTGTGTGATTTGAAACCTCCAACTCACTAGCCCCAGCTTGAGCAAGGAATTCAATCCCTAGTGTCTTCAATTTCAAAATAAGATTCCTTGACAATTTATAATAAAAGTGTGACCCAACCATAGGATCAGTACCAATTCTAATAGCCCTCCCATTCCTAGGTTTCCAAACCATCCAATCTGTTATAATAGATAAAGACGAGGTGAGTGCTCTCCAAAAGTTTGAAGTACCTATCCATTTTTTCCTACCTTGCCTGAACTACTCCTCCACAATTTTCTTCTTAAGGTATTTTTTAATTATCACCTCATGCCATAGACCAGGAACCATAAGGCATCTCCATAGACTTTTAGCCGCCAAAGCTTTCCCAAAGGAAAAAATATTTTTTATTCCCCACCCACCAGTCTTTTTTGGTTTTGCAAGCCTTTTCCAGCTTACCAAATGCATCCCTTCATTAAATTTTTTGCCAGTCCACAAGAAACTAAACATCCTCCTTCTTATACAATTTAGAACACTTTTTGGTATCTTTTCCAAAGAAATCCAATATACATAAATGCTTTCAAGGACAACTTTTACTAGTATAACCCTACCCCCTAAAGAAAGCCATCTATGACACCAATTCATAATTCTTTTTTCAAATTTTTTCTCCAACCAATTCCAATCAGTTCTAGAATAATAGTTTGGTTTTAAAAAGAACCCCAGGTACTTAAAACCTTCATCTACACGCTTTACAACAAAGGGCAGAAACTCTTTCAACATAACAAGTTCTTCAACTTCCCACCCAGCTTCTAAAAGAACAGACTTCTGTGGACTAAAGGCCATCCCTGTCGCTTTGCAAAAAAGGTTCAATACCTCCTTAAAAACTTCCCAACCAGAAATGCTACCACTCCCAAATAGAATTACATCATCCGCAAACATCAAATGTGTAATGAATAACCCTCTTGCCACATGTATACCTTCAATTTTATTATCCCTTACCCGCTCCTGAATGGCTCTGGTTAACCCTTGTACAATAAGGAGAAAAAGTAAAGGAGATAAAGGGCAGCCTTTCCTTAAACCCCTTGTACTCTTGGAGAACTTGGTGGGTTTGCCATTGATCAACACAACAAAGTTTGCAGAAGACACACACCCCAAGATGCAGTCAATTGCTTCTAAACTCATACCCACCTGTAATAAAACAAGCCTTAGAAAACCCCAATCCACTCTATCATAGGCCTTTATCAAATCCAATTTTAGGACCAGTGCCTTTATGTTTTTTACCTTTATACTGTGTAATTCTTCCTGTACAACTCCAATAGCATTAGTAATTTGTTTGCCTTCAAGGAATCCAAATTGTTCCTTTGAAATACCAACGGAAAGTGAGGTTTTAATTCTAGCAACAATAATTTTAGTAATGATCTTGTAAACCATATTGCATAATGAAATTGGTCTAAAACCACCAAAAGAATATGGTTTATCACTCTTTGGTATAAGTGCAATAAAGCTAGCATTCAAGGCACCATAAACTCTCCCTTTCCTCCTAGTCTCTTCCACCATCTCTAAAATATCATTACCCAGAAGATAAAAAAAGCTAGAAAAAACTCAACAGACCATCCATCCAGCCCAAGACTTTTTGACACCTTAAAACCTTTAAGAGTTTTCAATATTTATGCTAAAGTAACTCTCAGCTAGTCTAAGTTCTTCTTCCACTGAAAACATCCTCAGATAATTTCTTAAAACTGCAAGTTGATCAGATATGGCAATATTATCATGTGCCTTAAAAACATTATGGAAATAGTCCACTGCCTCCTTTTGAAGTTCAATATTATTAGTGATTATTGTTCCATCATCCTTGGTAATATCCCAAATGGTATTGATCTATTTTTGGAATTTGCAAAAGCATGGAAAAACTTGGTATTCCTGTCTCTGGAAGCCAACCAATTTACCCTACTCTTTTGCCTCAAAGTTTCCTCCTCCTATCTTAATATGAACAATTTCCTCTTTTCTTTTACTATTGCCAAATCCTTATGTTCCTCCTTCTCAAATCCCCCAGGGAAATCAATGTATAATGTATCCAAGTTCAATTCTAATTGTACCAACTCTTCCTTAGCTTCAGCCTTTTTCTTTCTTTCTCAAAATATCACTAAAGACTTAAGTAACTTAAGCTTTTTAACTAAAGAATCCATAGGGTTGAATCACTCTGTTCCCAGCAAACCACTCCAATTGGATCTTACTAAATCCACAAACTCGGGTTCCTCGAGCCAAACCACATTACATTTGAAAGGGTAATTGACAAGCTCTTTAACTTGTTCCAAATGGAGAATCATTGGCATGTGATCCGAAATCTTTAAATTACACACCCAAGATTTGTATCTCAAACCTGACGACACTAACTTCTCTGCTATCAAGAACCTATCCAACCTCTTTGTGATGTATTCCTGACCACTTCTTCCATTTCTCTAGGTAGGTAATAGTTTTACAGGCCCGACATCCACCAATCCCCCTGCTTGTATCAACTGGCTAAAGTTGAATTGTAGGGGATCCGCTCTAGCAATCTCACCCCAAACTGCCCTACACGAAGTAGTAAAGTTTATATCACCTCCCAGAACAAGATTCTGCTCATTAAATAACCCATCATTTTTAATGGCCTCCCAAAAAGCCTCTCTGTCTGAGTAAGGAACATAACAATTTAACAACTTCAAATTTTTATTTAGATCTTTAACTGACCCTTCCAGCAAAATCCCTGCAGGAGTCAAATAAGCAGAGAAACCAGCTATGCGTGGATTCCATGCATAAAGCAGTCCACTGGAAAAACCATTAGAATCCACCCCACAAAAAAACCAATTAGGGAGTAATTTAACAAACAAATCTCTCGCTTTTGCTTCATAAACCATAGTTTCTTGTATTAATAAAACATCAGGTTTTACTTTCTCTAGGAGCCTTTTGAGGGCTAATTTCTTTGTAGGCCCCCCCACTCCCCTAACATTAAGAGTTTCTACTATCATTTTTTAACCCTCGCCAAGGCTTTCTGAGCTTTAAGTTCCCTAGGACCATCTAGCACCACAACACTAGGTGCTGCTAAATTCTCCTTCTCTTTCCCTAACTTCCTCGCACTTCTAGTTTTAAGTGGAGAAAAATCTTTTTCCATTCCTCTGTGAACTGCCCCTTTCAACAATGAAGCCTCACCCCCCAGACACCTTTCCTCTTCCCTCCTTGACTTCTCCTCCTTCCCAAACATTTCTACAAGCTTTGGTAAAGGATCCCCCCAACATAAATCTACAACGACGATTGAGTAAGTACATCCCTATAATAAGGGATAAAATTTAATAAGGACTCATCAATTTTCGATAATACAGTCAGATCTTTTTGAGAATCATCACTCAAAATTTCAGGTGAAACTACAACAACCCTACTGCATCCTGCATTCTGTGTCAAAGGTCGAGTAGTCTCAGAAGAAGCTTCCAAAAACTTTGTGCAGCATGCCTGACTCTTCTCATCTGATAACACCCGATACTTCCTTGAGGAGGACAGAATAGGAAAATCATGTTTAACCCCCCCTCCATACACGTCCTCCAAGTGTCGAATTCGCGTAATAGGCCTAGCTGCCACACACTTAGGAATTATCATGACCCTCTCCATAGAAGGAACACTCTTAACCGAGCAAAGAGAACCTCCTCCACAGTTCACAAAGTCCCCCTCCTCCATCTACTCACTGCTTCTAACCGCATTCTTCAATGACATGTCATAAATCCCCCCATCCATAGGGAAACCCCCTCTCACCCTCTCTATAGTACTCTCGAAACCGAGTGACTCCTCAAAGACTCAACCAAATTCCCCTCCCTGCAACACTCCCTTAAATCCACAGAATTATCTACCACAGTCGGGTTGACAACAAACCCTAATAACCCCTTATTTAAAATCTCAACCGAAAAAGACTCCTTCCCTATCCCCTGTCTCCCAAGGACATCTATTACAGACACAGTAAATAAAAAATTAGGGTCCTGAATATTTAACTTACCAAAGTCCAAATCTCTATCCACTATCGAATGTAGCGTGTTTTCGCTCCAATCTTCAACTACTTTAGTCTAAACAGTTTTCTTCAGCTCCACTTCCCCTTCGTCGGTCGCTGTCTCTTCCAAATTAACCCCCAAACACTGATGTCGCAGGTGTCCCGTCCCCTTGCACACAACACATATAAAAGGGATCCCCATGTAATCCAGTCGCTGCTGGAACAAATTACCACACCGATCGATATATATCTCCACAGGTAAACCATCATTTAGATCAAATTCCACCAATATTATGCCCATCCGTTGGTCTGATCTAGACAGTAATTTAGGGTATGCATGTAGAAACTTCCCAAGTGCGTTCTCGATCACTCTGAATGCCTCCAAATTTCAAATTACTAACGAACATCATGGCAAAAACACCCATAGGTGTCTAAACCTAATATGTTCCTTCTCCAGGTTAAACGTGATGTGCCATCACTTTAACATCAGGCTCCCGGTCTTCACCACCCAAACCCTATCTAACACCAGCTTCACATCCGCGGCGGATTTGAACAGAAAATAGAATCACCCTTTAATTAACACATAAATCTCGGGTGAGTACCCCAGCACAAAAATCCAGCTGTCTTCCGCCCAATCGTGTATATCCCTAGCCCCCATCGCCCCATACCCAAATCTCCCCACGAGTCCCCGCATAGTATAGCTACCAGCTTCCTCCATCCCTATGGCATGTCCAAGCGTGACAAACGGTTTAACTTTTTTAACCTTCCATGCCTTCCATCATGCTCGGGTAGATACCTACCCTCTGCTCTTATGAATGCTCCCCACCATACACCCTGTAGTTGATCCAAAAAAGGATCCACTGAAGGTTAAGAACAACTCAGAACGCACATAAGCAACTCGAGATGCTCATAATGGCTTCAACAGACAACAAAAGGGCAAAAATTCAAAGTTCCCAAAACTCAGTTAAAAATGCATGATCACGAAGAGTGCGTTGCAAGATTTCTAACAATACAAATAGCTCGTCAAACGAAGTTATGGATCAAAAGATATAAGCGATCAAAGTTCAGGTCAAACTTGGTCAAAAAGTCAAGGTGACATGTGGCGCCACTGCAAGGGTGACACGTGGCATGTCCGTATAGCTGAGTTGGCATGGGATGATGTGGAAATATTGATGGCAGACACGTGGGCAAATCAAGTTGTGACAAGTGTCAGTTTCATGGGCAAATGTTATGGTGCCACGTGGCCCAGTCATGGGTTGCCACGTGGCACCCCTCCAGTGGTTAGCATGTGACCAAAATTTTTATGACTCCACCAGAGTCAAACCCTTCATCTCCTCTAGCCCAAATACCTCACATTCCGCGCCAACCAATACACCACTGCATGTTTCTTGTTTATACCATGGTCTGAATTATATTTAAGTTTGGATAATGTTTCATATGGGGGAGAAAAGGGTTGGGCCTTCGGCCCAAACCTTGGTTACGTGTTATCCCATACGACCACCGCATCCGCCAATGTAGGGGATTATTTCAACTGCCACTATATATAGCATATTCCACCATATTTAGCAGGTCCGCCATTCTAGCAACCACCACTATATTTAGTAAGCGCGCCAAAATTTCGTTTAAAACTATATGCCAAAAATGGAGTCCACGGGATTCGATCTCGTGACCTCCACAAACCTACGCTCTAAACTTAGTTCCACTAATCACTCCGCTAATTGTGTCACTTGTTACATAACTGCCTATATTTTTGTATAAAAAAGGGGGCTCGATCAGTGTTTCGGGACAGAGCACGAGAGAGGAGAACCGAGCGCGCTCGTACGGACTGGTACATATTTTTGGCATGCTTTTTGATATTTCTCAGTCATTTATTGCAGAGGTAGTGGCATGGTAACCGAGATTAAGGTGTCTCTTGGGCCTAAAAGTGTCTGACTCGAATCAAGACATGGAGATAGTCATTTTTAGGTAAAACGACGCCACGAGCACAATGGTGGTGTTAGTTTTCTGATCTGAGAAAATCTTATGTAGCTTAACTCCAAAATGAGGTATACTTATGTATTTTGCCCAATTCTTTTGTGGAGTTAATAAAAAGACCTACCCATTTGAGAGCAGGACCCAGAGACGTAGTCCACCAGGGACGAAATCCCTTATCAAGTTCTTTGTGTTCATATTGCATGATTATTTCTCTTTCCTTTTGAGCCTTTCCTTCTTTATGGTGTACTTTTGTTTATGCTCATTTAATACAATTCTTTAATAAGTCACCTGACGAAAAGATCTTGGATCATGTTGGTATGAGAGCAGTCGTCTTTGACTTGAGTTGTTGAGTATGAATGCTTACTAGTGCCAAGCATAAGCAATGTGAAGGAACTCTTAAGACGTTCAATCCCGAAGTTAGTCGTGCATCCTGAAGGAAGAATATGGCAGAAGAGGACAAGTGTGATGAACAAGAGAAAAAATTTCACATGGTGTTTTCTCGCATGTCAAAAATGGTCAAACGAATGTATGTAGATTACGAGAAGAGGATGAAGAATAAAGGGAAGAAAAAGGAAGCACATGCAAATGATGATGCTTCGATAAACCAAGGGGCTGGAGGAGATCCTCCTGAGCCTCCATCTTCACCTTCAAGTTCTAGTTCTTCTTCCTCTGAGCATTCTCATCACTCTCAACATTCTAACCATAAAGCCTCTTTTAAGAAACCATTATTAAAGCTTGATGTAAAGTTTGCTTTACCTATGTTTAATGGAGATGCTAATCCTGAAAAACTAGATAATTGGATCCGACAGGTTGAAGTATATTGTTGTGTTCAGTATATTGATGAAGAGGAAGTTAAAGTGCAACCGACTTCTCTTTGGTTGGAAGGAACCGCTCTCGTATGGTGGGAGAGAAAGCTACAAGGCATAAGTAAGTGTGGTAATCTTCTTTCCTCGTGGTCGGAATTTAAATAAGAGATAAGGAAGCAGTTCTATCCATTAGGGTATTTACATAAAGCAATGATGGAATGGCAAACTTTGAGACAGAGTAAAGGTCAGACTGTACAAAGTTTCACAGAAGAATTTAGGAAGAAAGCTCTAGCATTGAACATTCCTTTGGATTCTTATGAAACTTTAATGAAGTGTATTGGCGCACTTCACAATTATATTTGTCATGATTTGCTCTTGTTTAACCCCACTACTCTTGACGAAGTTTGTGTGCAAGCCACTCACCTTGAGAACAGGGGGAAACATGTTCAAGAAGATCCCACGAATAAACCTTCCAATTTCCCACACAATAATTTCAAGAAGTTTAAATGGAAGGAAAAGAGGACTACTACAGTAACGAGAGAAGGAGGAAAACCATCTTGCACTCATTGCAAGAAGGGCGGTCACGATGAAGAACACTGTTGGAAACTGCGTCTAGAAAAGAAACCGAAACAGTTCGGTGGAAAGGAGAAGACAAAGACTGTTGCTACAGTGCAACAAGATCTTGGTTCCGAATCAGGAGATGAAGGAAAGATCACAACGGTTGGAGTACAAGGTAAAGATTCTCTTCATGCTAGTTCAAGTTCCAATGATGAATCTCATCTTGATGAACGAAAGAGGAATGAGTTATTTCATATATGAGTTGTATCTAAACATACTAAGATAGATACATTATTTGATCTGGGTTCCTAAGTAAACTTAATATCTGAAGCACTTATCAAGAAGATGGGTCTTGAAACGAAATCACATCCGAAGCCTTATCTTCTTGGTTGGGTATGTGATAAAGCAAAACTGAATGTCACCAAACAATATAGGATGGGATTTGCTATTGCTTCCAAGTTAAGTGGATTTGGATGTTGTACCACTTGATATATGTGGCATAGTGTTGGGAAGTCCTTATCTTTATGATAGAAAACCAGTCTTTTTTCGTCATGAGAACAAATACCACCTTACTAAAGGGGGGGTGGAATATATTGTTAGAGCTCACAACATGAGGGTAAATACAACACTCGTTAGTGCAAGACAAATGAAAAGACTCATAACCACTAATAAAAGATATGTACTCACGGTCGTCAAAGAGAAGGATGTCAGGACATCCGACGCTTTCCAAGGGTGTGATCCATCTCATAAAAAGGAATTAATTGATATTGTCTATAAGAATAATGATATTTTCCAGGAACCAGATGGATTACCTCCTAAGAGGGAAATCCAACATGAGATACATCTTCAACATGATTATGCTCTTCCTACTATGGGCATGTACATGATGTCAGTTGTGGAGATGACAGAGATCAAGAAGTACATACATGGCTTATTGGATCAAGGGGTCATCAGGCCCAGTTCATCTCCTTGTGGTTCTCCGATCATGATAATTCCAAAGAAAGATGACACATGGCGAATGTGTGTTGATTACCGGGCTTTGAATAAAATTACTGTGAAAAATCAATACCCTCTTCCCCGTATAGATGATTTACTTGATCAGTTGAAGAATATTGTTTATTTCACTAAGTTGGATTTGCGTAGTGGATATCATCAAATCAGGGTCACGGAACAGGATGCATGGAAGACTGCCTTTAAAACCAAATAGGGATTGTTTGAGTGGTTAGTTATGCCATTTGGGCATTGTAATGCTCCGACAACTTTCATGCGTGTGATGAATGATGTATTCAGGCCTTTCCTGGATGACTTTGTGATTGTACATTTAGACGACATTCTTGTTTTTAGTGGGACTTGGGATGAACATGTAAGGCATGTAAAGTAGGTATTTGATACTTTGCAAAGGGAAAAGTTGTATGTAAAAATGTCTAAATGTGAATTTGGCAAGACTGCACTTGTATAATTAGGTCATATTGTGGGAGGAGGACAATTGAAGATTGATCCTTCCAAAGTTGTTGTAATTGTAAAATGGGCTGAGCCAAAAAGTGTAACCGAAGTCCAAAGCTTCTTGGGTGCAATCCAGTATTGGAGGAGGTTCATTCCCAACTTCTCCTTTATAACAGCTCCTTTGCATACCTTAACCAGTGTGAAGAACACTTTTTAGTGGGAAGGAAAGAAACAAAAATATTTCTACATTTTGAAGGAGAAGATCAGTACCACACCAATATTAGCACAACCGAATCTTCAACAACCTTTCGAGATCGAGACAGATGCCATCGGATACGCTATGGGTGCAATATTGATGCAATATCGTAAGCCTATCTGTTACCACTCTGAGACTTTTAACCAAGCTGTTGTTAACTATCCTACATATGATAAAGAGTTGTATGCATTAGTCCAAAGCGTAAAGAAATGGAAGCACTACTTGTTAGGGAAGGAAACAATTATACATACAAATCACCAACCCTTACAGTATCTTCAAGCACAAACCAAACTGCAACAATCTCGACAYTACAGATGGATGGGTTTTCTACAAMAAWTTCATTTGGTAATCAAGTACAAGAAGCGTACAAGTAACAAGGTAGCTGATATGCTTTCTAGACCTCCTATTACTGCTTCTATTATTTTGAAGAATACTTCTTTATCTCATGATAGCTATGTAGAACAATATGCCATCTATGAAGATTTTAAAGAAGTATATGAGAAGCTAACCCATGGTGCACAGGTAGAGAACAATTGTCTGTAAGGAAAGTTACTCTATCATCTTGGGAAGCTATGTATTCCTACAAGTGAACGAGTCCATGTGATATGAGAAGCTCACACTTCTCTTGTGTCTGGGCATTTTGGGGTAGGAAAAACTATGGCTCATTTGCAGAGGTTTTGTTATTGGCCTCAAATGAAAGCAACTGTAACTAAATATGTAAAGGGGTGTGTGATATGTTCTACTTGTAAGCCCACTAATAGAAAATTGGGGCTATACTCACCACTTCCTGTTCCATCCCATCCATGGGAAAGCATTTCCATGGATTTTGTAGGGGGTTTACCAATGACCAAAGGGGGTCATGACTATTTGTATGTTGTAGTGGATAGGTTCAACAAGATGTGTATCTTGATGCCATGTAAAAAGTAGATAACTGTTGAGAAGATTGCTAATATCTTCTTTCAACATGTTTGGGTTCACTTTGGGTTACCCACGTCCATTGTCTCGGATCGAGATACTCGATTCCTTGGGGATTTTTGGACTAGCTTGTGGAGAATGATGGACACCAAATTGAAGAGGAGCACCGCTTTTCATCCACAGACCGATAGACAAACAGAGGTGGTAAACAAAAAAATGGTACTTTTGCTTCGAGGCTACTGCAGTAAGCATCCTAAGTTATGGGATGAACAGATACCCTATGTACAACATGCTTATAACCGAGCTTTACATTCATCCACTCAGAGTTCACCTTTTGAGACATGTTTTGGGTACCTACCAAAGGTTCCTTTGGGCTTGATGTATGGGAGAGATGCCGATGTGAATGAAGAACGAACAGAGGACAAAGCTCGCAAGTTCATTCAGAGGATCCAACAGATACACTAGGCAGTCAAGGAACAGTTGGAGAAGAGTCAAGCACAATATAAAGCTCGGCATGACAAACACATAGTTGATCATCAGTGCCAGGTTGGAGATCGGGTATGGCTTCACATTAGCAAGGAACGATTGAAGGGTGAAGGCAAGAAACTCAAGCCTATCCGATATGGACCCTTCACTAATTTAGAGAAAAGTGACACTAATGCTTTTCGTTTAGATCTTTCACCGTATGAGCAGATTTACTCTGTTGTGAAAGTAGAGAACTTGAAACTTTTTGAGCCTCCCATGATCATGGATCAGGATGAGGAAGTTTCAATACCATCAGTTGATGAGTTTGCACCTGAGTATTTGGATGAGTTACAGGAAGATATCATCCTGGACAGAAGGACGAGGACTTCACGCAGGGGTGATGTTGATTATCTTCGAGTAGGCTTAAAGGGCACACATCCAAGCAAGGCAAAGTGGATTGAGAAGGATAAAGTGAGGGGACTCTTCCCTCACTTACCAGTTGATTAATGAAAGCTTTTGGTGGTCCAAAAAGCTCTTAGTGGGAAGGCGTGATCCAAAAAAGGATTCAGAGAAGGTTAAGAACAACTCATAACGCACAGAAGCAACTCAGGATGCTCAAAATGGATTCAACAGACAATAAAAGGGAAAATATTCAAAATTCCCAAAACTCAGTTAAAAGGGCATGATCACGAAGAGCGCATCGCAAGCTTTCTAACGACGCAAACGACTCGTCAAAAGATATAAGCGGTCAAAGTTTAGGTCAAACTTGTTCAAAAAGTCAAGGTGACACGTGGCACACCTGCACAACTGAGTTGACATGGGATGACGCAGCAAGATTGATGGTAGACACGTGGGTAAATAAAGTTGTGACAAGTGTCAGTTTCATGGGCAAATGTTATGGTGCCACGTGGCCCAGTCATGGGCTTCCACGTGGCACCCCTCCAGTGGTTAGCACGTGACCAAAATTTTTATGACTTTGCCAGAGTCGAACCCTTGACCTCCTATAGCCCAAAGGCCTCACATTCCGCACCAACCAATACACCACTACATGTTTCTTGTTTATATCATGGTTCGAATTATATTTAAGTTTGGATAATGTTTCATATGGGGGAGAAAAGGGCTAGGCCTTCAGCCCAGCCCTTGGTTACGTGTTAGCCCATACGACCACCGCATCCGCCAATGTAGGGGCTTATTTCAACTACCACTATATATAGCATATTCCGCCATATTTAGCAGGTCCGCCATTCTAGCAACCACCGCTATATTTAGTAAGCGCGCCAAAATTTCGTTGAAAACTATATGCCAAAAACGGAGTCCACGAGATTCAATCCCGAGACCTTCGCCAACCTATGCTCTAAACTTAGCTCCACTAACCATTGTGCCAACCATGTCACTTATTACATAACCGCCTATATTTTTGTATAAAAAAGGGGGCTCGGTTAGTGTTTCGGGACAGAGAATGAGAGAGGAGAACCGAGCGCGCCCATACGGAATGGTATAGATTTTTGGCACGCTTTTTGAGATTTATCAGTTATTTATTGCAGAAGCAGTGGTACAATAATAGAGGCAGAGGTGTCTCTTTGGCCTGAATGTGTCAGACTCAGATTGAGACGTGGAGACAATCATTTGTAGGTAAAACGACGCCACGAACGTAGTGGTGGTGTTAGTTTTCTGATCTGAGCAAAGCTTCTATAGCTTAACTCCAGAATGAGGAATACTTATGTATTTTGCCCAATTCTTTTGTGGAGTTAATAAAAAGACCTACCCATTTGAGAGCAGGACTCGAAGACGTAGTCCACCAGGGATGAACTCCATTATCAAGTTCTTTGTGTTCATATTGCATGATTATGTCTCTTTCCTTTTGAGCTTTTCCTTCTTTATGTTGGACTATTGTTTATGCTCATTTAATACGATTCTTAAATAAGTCACCCGAAGAAAAGATCTCGGATTAGTAGTCTTCAAACCTCCCTCTGCGCTATCCTCTCTACCACCTCCTACCACAACTTTCCGAGGAATCCTGCCGCTCCCTACCCCCAGCTTCGGCTCAACTGACCAGGGCAATCCACAACTGTTAAGGTCCTTCTTCCCCGTAACAGTGCCCAACATTTTTTTCGCCACCCCCTAGACTGCTACCACACTGCTTTGCCTCCCCTCCACAACCTTCTGCAAGGAAAACAACGAGTTCTCATCCATAGCCTTCTGCGGGAAAAATGACGAAGTGTTGTTCACATTGACACCAAACCCCCTTCCCCTTCCCACTTCTCGAGCAAACAACTCGTCAATGATCCATATAGATCTAGTATCCCTTGAACCGCTCAATGACTCAACACCTGTCCCCAACCCAGTATGAGCCTCCACTTTGCCAACCCTAACGTCATCCTGGACTAACTTTTTCCGGTATAACTTTGATTCTTTCCTATACACCTCATCTGGTTTGTATAGTCCTTTTTGGCTCCACCATAGGTCTTCATCCAGATCAACCTCCGAGCCCTCAACAACTGTCGCCATAAACACTAAAAGGTGACTGCTCAGCCCCCGAAACAGGTATCTACCCTTACAGTAGCCCCCTATCCTCGTACCTACACCCCGCCCTTCCATGCTCAGTGACAACTCCTCTCCTGAAGCCACCGAAGAACCATTAACTCATTCACTTATGTCCCATCCAACCCATTCTAGCAACCTCCAGGATTTCCAACAAGTCCATTCACTATATACTATATAACCTATGCTTAACTCCATTAATGTGCTAATAATTTTGGTCAATCTTTACATATATTACAACTTTCAATGAGATTATGTAATAATACCACCATCTATCATTAAGTTGTTCAAAGAAGATGCTTTTGATATCAACCATATAGTTGTGGAAGCTATTGTAATTATTGCACACAATACAAATCAAGACTTTTTAAAAGGAAATGGGACCTCTTGATTGAGTTGTTATGTCGGTATGTACAAGTCATGATTTATAATTATAAAGGGATCGTGATTTTTATTATGAGAGTGAAATTATTTCTCATTTAATAAAGAATATTTTTTTGAAAATGAAATGATATGAAATTGAAATTATTGAGGAAGTTTAAAAAGTGCTTTATTTTAAATTATTATTTTTCAAATGTTTTTAATTTTATATTTAAAATACATTTCAATATTATATGTTTTATTGAAGTTTTTTTATATTATTTTTAAATGTTTTTAGTTTAAATTTACAATATATTGATAATATTGAAGTTTTTTATATATTAATGACGTAATTGTTAGTTAAGATTTATTGCATCTAGAGTAATAGGTGCTTTACAACCTAGTACGAGGGAGCTTTTGAGGTGTAAATGTTGAGAGATAAATGTGAAGAGACAACTCAATTAAAAATAATGGTGATGAAATATTATATGAATCAATTAAAAATAATAATGATGAGACGTTAGTTGATTCAATTAATAATAATAATAATAATAATAATAATAATAATAATAATTATTATTATTATTATAATTATAATAATAAATTTTAGTATGGGATAACTAATTAAAAAAAATGATAATCATTTCATTTTAATAAAATTATAATTAGATTAGAATCATAATAATAAAGTTAGCTTAATTAAAAATAATAAAGTTGGTGAAAAAAAAAATCTTATAATAAGAATGAAATAATGTATGAAATACAATATATGTGGGCCTAATAGTTAAGAACATATGTTTCCTCTTAAGAGATCATAAGTTCAAACCCAGAGGAGATAGAGTATGTAATGGATTTAAAAGAATTAAAGACTCTTAAAATATATATTTTTAAAATTATTAAATTAAATATTTATTTTTCAATTTAAATGATTAACATTAAAAATGTAATTTATTATACACATCTCATTTACACTTTATTATGGATGTAATTCATAGGCTCATTAATCAAATAAATGTCTCCTTGATTATGGGACAAAGGACCCCATTAATAATCATTAAATTGATGTTATGTAGATGCAATTCACTACTTTTATTAATGAAATAGATGTCTCTTTATTTGTGGGACAAGGGACCCCATTAATAATAATCAAATTGAGGTTATGATGTAGACATACACCAAATTGATGTATGATACCTCCTTGTTTATGAGGCAAGGGACCCCCTTTACACATGGATTCTACTGGTTAGTTTATAAAGGTATACATACTCCTTTTTTTTTTTTTTTAAATATAAAAGGGGCAGAGCCTTCTATGCTATATTATCAAAAATTGTAACAAAATGTACA
>JASDQU010100741.1:140302-160343 GCA_032191745.1 Picea mariana | reverse complement strand
AGACATACGATGCAAGAACAAAACTGTAGAGAGCGAGAACACCTTAAACATCATGTCACAAGAAGATCAGTTTAATTAAACAAAATCTAGAGTGTTTAAGCAGCCCTTGGTTGTGATAAGGAGTAAAACCAACCATCAAAAAGTGAGGATCTTTTAAGAAAGTGCAAGAGAAGCCCACTTGGCCACAACAAAAGATTTTGAAAATTAGCAGGAAAAGTTAATCATGTGACAACTCCATGGTAAAGTGACATAAGATATAAAGAGGTTGGCTGATCAGGTATTGAAGATGAACATACCTATTAAATTAGCAACACGTATTAATTATCGTCCAGCATTGACCAATGCAAAGGCATATGCAGCTTACCATTGTCGAGAAATATTCAAATATGGGGAGGCCATTTGAAGGAAATTTCACATTGGATGATACCCAAGATTAGGAAATGTTGCTGATCCATGAGGATAGTGGAACACATACTAGCATCAGACTTATGGGAACTTCCCTATACCATACAATTGAGAATGGGAATTGAGATTTAATATCGAACATCAAGAAATGTGACAGAAGTAGGGCCACCTGAGATTATAGCCATCTCAGAGTTTCTTCATAGACAAAGCAGGAATGATAATGAATATATTAGGATGTGATATGAAGGGCAATAATGAAATAAATAGTATGACCATGAAATTGCCTTGTATTATCTCACATTTTATTCATATCTGCACAACATCAGCAGAGGGGCCAATAAAAATATCTTAGATAGAAGTTAGAACAAACTCTCTTGATCTCGTACATCATCTACTGAAACAAACTTCAAGAGAGATTGGTAGTATAATCTAAATCAATATTATCAGTTGTTATAACATGACAGACAGAAACCCCTGTCATGTGTTCAGCCTAATGTAGACACAGCCCATAGTCCCTTTCACAGTGTTTTGATTTCTCTTTTAACAACCTCAAGGTAGACTGAGTAGATCCTAACCACCCAACTAGTCCAAATTGTTTATCTTAATCACACTTAATCAGTGTTTTTTCTCACTCTATTATAAACCTTAAACAAATAATCACTTGACTATAAACTCAAACAGTTAGCTATACTGACCTCAAAGAGTTTAACTTCACTGACTATTGCGCTGTATTCTAATGAACGATTATGTTGTCCACTGCAACATACAAGAGGCTGCGTTTGATAGACATTTAACTGACTACACGCACAACCACCCATGGTCACATAAAAGTTAAGTACTCAAATAACAGCACAATCATGCCCCCAATTTCATTTGTAGCAGGCTGGCCTAGGTGCACATTTTGCAGGCAACAGAGGTACATTAATAAGCAACGTGACATGGAAGACTTTATGTCATGAATGATAAATTTATCAGTTAACATTCATGTGAAGTGTAGCTTAGAGATAAAATGATTTAACAAACTGACCTTCTTCAGAAAAATTTCCATCATCTTAACTTTCTAGAGTTTTAGTGAAATAGTGCTGGCATTTAAAATAAATCTAGTAATTCAACCCTGAAAGACATGGAACTTTGCCTTACATTGATTTTACATACATCACAATTTGAGTGTGTATTTGTTCAATTCCGTATTGTGTGTGTATTTGTTCAATTGTGTACTGTGTGTGTATTTGTACAATTTCGTATGTTTACTATACATATAATATGTAGTATAATTCACAATTTTTTCTGTTATTGCTGTGTGCATAATTTCATAATTCATTTATATTTTACACTTCAAGAATTGAACAGATCCTTTAAAAATCAGTTTCTAAAGCATGCATCATAATCCTCAGATATTTCAACAACAGTCGTTTCATGACATTCAACAGTTCAAGGTTCGAAGGAATGACAGAAAATTGAAAAAGATAAGCAAGGTATATGTTTGATTGAAGACTACATGAATATAAATACCTGCCATGCCTTTCACATTCTTCAGATATGTAGCGTCTTTGTTAATTCTGGACAGAAAAATAAAAGATGGCAGAAGACATACCAGATTGCTATTGCACTTCTCCAAGTCCAAAACTTTGACAGCAACAATCTCATTGAATGGTATGCAAAGTGCCCGGTATACATTTGCACTAACACCTTGACCAACCTCCTCGTACAATTTGTAATCAGATGACAGTGCTGGATATTTTTTCTCAGTTTCTTGATCCATGATTCTTCTTCGTCAGAAAACTTTGCACTAAATTCTGGTTACACCCATACCACCAGCATGGCAACCAACCAAGGCTCCAAACATACCCTGAGATTAAAAATAAAACTTAATTCAGTTTATATTAGCTGCTTTACAATGTACATTGCATGGAAAAGCCCTTTGACATCTTTCCAATTCAGTTAATCTCTTTGAACTTTCACATAAAACAGTGAGGAAATCGTTCTAATCATTACTTTAAACTTTAAATTGTGCATTTGATAGCATATTTGTCCAAAACTTTATCATAGGCTAGCATACACAAGGATCCAACAAAAATGTCTGATACAGCCACCAAAAAGTTTACTTCAAGAAGTTTCATCTGACCTCTTAATTCAGTAATCCTGATAAAAATGCTGTGAAATAGACCAATTTTGTAAAACTCCGTGAACATAGTTAGATTGGACTGCTAGTAATCACTGTCTCGGTATGCAAGTTTTGTCCTGCCCTATGTCAACTTCCATGGCTTCCATCGCTCACTAATTCAAGGATCACCATTCAGTAACAGAAGCCATCCACTCTGAACAAAATCAAGATCCATGCTGCTATAAATTTTCAACTAGAAAACCCAGATAGAAAATCACGAATGATGTTCTCTAAAAATATCTTCATCTCACCAGCAGTAAGCAGTATCTCAGAAGATCTCGAGTTACAACAAAATGAATTTAGTTTTCAGGTATCGAACACTGAAAGGAGAACCAAAAGGACCACGAATACCTGTTGTCATAAAAATAATCACACTTAAGTGAATAATCCATTGATGATCAAAAAGAAAATGACAAGCATGTTTGTCACAGCTTCAAAAAGTACTATAAACAAAAGAGGACGTCCAAAGTTATTGTTTTAGTTTTGTCATCTAGTTGTCTTAAGCTCACATTGTCATTTGGGGAAGTGCCTTCTACAAAGCCAACTCACACTTGTTCCATCCTAAATTCTTACTATGGCACACAAGGGGTCAACGACATTAGATAATGTATCTGATCACAGAATCATGTCATTTATCAGCTCAAACAATAATATCAAGGATACGTTTCTGTAGCCTAGACATGAAAGAATATAATCCCTTTGCCATTTATAATAGAGAATCAGGAAAAATTCAGGGACTATCCACAACGATTATAAAATAGTGCAAAGAATCATAAATTACACATAAATACATAAAAAAGGGGAACCACACTTCTTCCAGGTGATGGGCTGCACACTGCCTTCCCTGGAAAGATAAATTGGGGTACTCTTCCATCCAAATGGAAGACACCAATCCTTGTGCATGAAAAACCACAAATATAAGGAGGGTTGAAATCTCCATATAGGGATATGCCATTGTAGTAGGGTTTACAATTATTATGGACATCACACAGAACAACCACAAAATAAAGAGGGTCCACGAGGCATGACATCAAAACTGTCAAGAATGTTAGTACTGGTGTGAAGGATGATTTACATTGAGAGGAAAGTCATCCATTCATCGTAATAAATTGACAAAACCTCATCCTAGATTTAGATCATGGTTTACATGGATACACACATAATAAATCGATTTGTGGACCTCTAACAAAACATCCAAAACACTTAAGATGACCTTAGTTGACCCACTATATTGACTTATATGGCTTGATTAGCTCCTAGGGACCTATAGAATCCAATAAAAGAACCATCTTACAAGTCATGCATATTGTATATTGTGTCATGGACACAACATTCCCTCCCTCAGAAGCTTTGTACTCGATGCATTAGAGAATACCAAGCAATAAGACTTTCTCAAGTGTATGCTCATTTGACACTATGCTCCATTATCTACTTGTTGTGACCCAATCCTATACCTAGATCATGGACGATAGGCCTACACACATAATAACTTGAATTGTGAGTGTCTAAAAAAAGGCCAACCACAACAAATCTTAGTGAGCCATTATACTGACTTATATGACTCAAGTAAACCCCAAGGCTCTATAGAATCCAATATTGTATGCTCTATTAGGGGCACAATTAATTGATGTGCATTGCATGTAAGGGTGCAAATAGGCAAAATTACATCAAGATACATAAACTATAAGCTCTGAGATACATAGAATTTAAGTTCTGAAACAAAATACATAAACAATGATGCTCTAAGCTTTTTGGGCTACGTTCAACTTAAGTCAAAGTTTTAACTTCTAGGCCCTGTTGCTAACCCTACATCATAGTTTAGTTTTGGAAAAGCACTGTAGCTCAAGTACTCTTTCATGAATAATTTCTTCAATCTGCTAGCAGATCAGTAGAAAAAAAACGCAGATTGAAACCCTTCTGAAAGCAGCTCCAAATAAACTCGAACAACACGCTGCCAGGCAAAGAATTCTTCAGCTCCAAATGCTCCAAACAGTCATAATGAGGAGTGAATGAGGAAAGAAGGGAGGGTAGGATGCCCACTGATTGGGGGCATGATTGTACTAAGCTGAGCCCACAGGTAGGCATCCAAGTCAGGATCAGTGGGCTCAGCTTAGTCAAGTCTGACTCAAACAAGTCACCAGTTTCTGTGTGACTCGGTCAAGTCGGACTGAGCCAGTCGAGTGGTTCCAACAGGTTTGGGCCAAGTCCGATAACAATGTTTCAGATTAATTATATGAAGTAATTAGGTTATAAATAAAATATCGGTCAAAGAACTATAATTCAGCTCTAAAGAAATCTCGTATCAAACAGAATTTAAAAAAAAATTGGATCACCAACAAAAAGATACCAGATTAAAGCTGCGAATGGAATAAGTTAAATAGAAGTCCTTTCCAAGAATACATTCAAGGAACCGTATTTTTGGCAGGGAGGAGAGAGGCATGGCAATATTGGTGAATCTTTATAATGTGAGCTACGTAAAGTTAGTGGTTGCTCTCGCGTTTTTACCATCCTCTTATGCCATACGTGGCAAACGTTGTCAAATTTCCAAACGTATTGATCTTGTTTCATTTAATTTGAGATTAAGCTTCATTTCAAATTGTTAAATCTTTTCGAAAAATTAGTCAAATGCCGAATACAAGCAACTGAAATTTCGCTTATCTTTTGTCAAAGTTTTGCCCCCGAGCAGAAGCTCTACACAGATTACAACCATTACAATGCATCCGAATATCAGAATGGGGAAAGATAGTAACCGTTCAATTAATATCGCATCCAGTTACAGTATTCGAACTACCTCAACAGGATCCTGAACATAACAAACTGTGTAAATAAGCAGCCCTAAGTCCAGAACCAAATTTAATAACAACTCCGGGCAGAAATACGTATAATATCAATCGATACCACAAATCTAAAGGCTCTTATGACGGATTTTGAAGGCATCCGCAAGTTTTACACGTAAAGGATCATTTGAATGCTAAAAAGCATTGAATTGTCTAAAAGAACAGAGACATGATTTACGTTTCAAAGTCGCCATACCTTCAATTTCGTCGACAAGCCCAGCCGTGATTGTTCTCCGAATTCGAACAGGCCCAAACCTCTGAACAGACTGGAACAGTGAAGAATAAAAGGAAGTATCGGCAATAATGAAGTTCCGTCAGTACTACGCCTCTGCACGTGGACTTGACCTTGTCTTCAAACCCTGGCCATGGCCGTCAGCATTACTATTGAGGATTTTCAAGCTTTATTATATTCAGGACCAAGAAATCCATGAGCAGCGCTGACACTGTAAAAGAGCCTGCATATGACATTATTTTTTTCTTTTTAAAGCGGATGGCACCCCTCCGCAAGGGATGCACGCACTTAACCACGGTTTAAGAAGAGTGCCCGAGGTGGAGTTAGGGCCAGAGGATAGGGTCTCCATTGGGATAGCTCGCTTCGTGGTTGCGGCTTTTCGTCTCCGAATTTAGCGTTTGTCTCTGTACGTTTAGCGGTGACTTTTAGGTATTGACCAGCACAGCTGTGTTTGCCATTGGACCCCGAGTTGTGCTATTTGTTCCGTGTCTGAAGAAGTAGTACCCTCCCCATTTGTCTGGCGAGATAGCTGGCGTGCCATCCGTGGTCGGTGGGTCTAAAATTAGCCTAATTGTCTTTTTAGACTCCGGTTAAAATAAAATAAAATAATGGAGTAATGGATGCTGTTCATGGTTTTCAAAAATATGAAAATAATAATAATTTCATTTAAATTCCAAGAATGTATGCAGTTTCAGGGTTTTAAAAATTAAAAATTTCAGTTAAATTCCAAGAATGTATGCATGTTCAGGGTTTTTTAAAATAATAACGATTAAAAATATAAAAATATAAATTTCAGTTAAATTCCAAGAATATATGCATGTTCAGGGTTTTTTAAATAATAACGATTATTTTATTTAGAGTTACGATTTAACTAAACATAAGGTTTTCATTTAGATTTCGAGAATGTATATTTTTGTTGATGATTTTAATTTTAATAATTTTTATTTAAAATATATAATTATTAATATGAGTTAAATAATTTTATAAAAGTAGAAGCTGTTTTTTCACCGACTATCAACATATTATTTTATTTTAGATAATATAGTTTTTTTGAATAATGGTGATGAGTTACTTTGTATTTGTTAATTACAACTAATAATTATTATACTCGCTACTAATTGATAACTAAAATAAATTTTAGTTGTCTATCAAATAAATAAAATAAATAAATAACTTTATATTAAAAAAATAGCATTCCTAAAATAACTCTCTGTTACATTGTGATATTGTTTGAGGTAATAATATCATCTTAAATATAAAGTGGCGTATGCTATCAATCAAAGTGATAAAAAAAATCCTTTAAAAATATAAATGTATTATTATATTATAAAATGATAACAATTTTTTGAATAAAATATATTTTATATTCCCATGTTATATTATAATTGATAATGGTAGCTTGAACCCAAAGTCCCGCCATAATTGGTTGTTATCAAACACGTACTCTAACGAGCAACAAACTTATCGATAACAGTTAGCTCGTAAGTAACCATTAGTGTTGCTTTATGCAAGCAAAGATGGAATCTTTTGTTTCTATATTTAGCAAAAGAAGTTAAGTATTGCATTAAAAATATATATAGTTATGGGAATTATTAGAATTTGTTTGTAAGTTAGATATATTAATAATTGGTGATTTAATAAAGATGATTTTAGGCATATTTGTAGAAATCTTTGTTTAAGGGGATATCTATTTTTCAGGTCAATGTTTATTTAGAAATTTGAATTTTATTGAGAAGAGTGAAATTTACATTTTCACCATAAAAGTTGTGAACCTTAAGTGAACTTCATTGTTAAGAATATGTGTTATTTTTTTTTAAGGTTAGTAACTTAGTTTTAGTTAGTTTCATTGTTAAGCATATGTATTGTCTTTTTGTAAGTTACACATTCAAATCAAAAAGTATCTATACCTTTATAAACGAACTAGTAGAATCCATGTGTAAAGGGTGTCCCTTGCCCCATAAACAAGGAGGTATCATACATCAATTTGGTGTATGTCTACATCATAACCTCAATTTGATTATTATTAATGGGGTCCCTTGTCCCACAAATAAGGAGACATCTTTAATAAAAAGTAGTGAATTGCATCTACATAACATCAATTTAATGATTATTAATGGGGTCCTTTGTCTCATAATCAAGGAGACATTGATTTGATTAATGAGCCTATGAATTACATCCATAATGAAGTGTAAATGAGATGTGTATAATAAATTACATTTTTAATGTTAATAATTTAAATTGAAAAATAAATATTTAATTTAATAATTTAAAAAACATTAATTTATTTTAAGAGTCTTTAATTCTTTTAAATTCATTAATTTTTTTAAATCCATTACATACTCTACCTTTTTTTGGTTTGAATTTATGACTTTTTAAAAAGAAACACATATTATTATGTTATATTCCATACATTATTTCATTCTTATTATAGGACTTTTTTTTTACACCAACTTTATTATTTTTAATTAAGCTAACTTTATTATTATAATTCTAATCTAATTATAATTTTATTAAAATGAAATGATTGTCATTTTTTTAATTGAGTCATCCCATACTAGATTTTTTTTATTATTATTATTATTATTATTATTATTATTATTATTATTATTATTATTATTATTATTATTATTATTATTAGTAATTAAGTCAATTAACGTTTCATCATTATTATTTTTAATTGAGTCATATAATATTTTATCACCGTTATTTTTAATTGAGTTGTTTATCACATTTATCTCTCAACATCTACACCTCAAGAGCTCCCTCGTACTAGGTTGTAAAACACCTACTACTATAGATGCAATAAATTTTAACTAACAATTGCGCCATTAATATATAAAAAACTTCAATATTATCAATATATTGTAAATTTAAACTAAAAATATTTAAAAATAATATAAAAAAACTTCAATAAAACATATAATATTGAAATATATTGTAAATATAAACTTAAAAACATTTGAAATATAATAATTTAAAATAAAGCACTTTTTAAACTTCCTCAATAATTTCAATTTCATATCATTTCATTTTCAAAAAAATATTCTTTATCAAATGAGAAATAATTTCACTCTATTGTAAATTTAAACTAAAAATATTTAAAAATAATATAAAAAAACTTCAATAAAACATATAATATTGAAATATATTGTAAATATAAACTTAAAAACATTTGAAATATAATAATTTAAAATAAAGCACTTTTTAAACTTCCTCAATAATTTCAATTTCATATCATTTCATTTTCAAAAAAATATTCTTTATCAAATGAGAAATAATTTCACTCTATTGTAAATTTAAACTAAAAATATTTAAAAATAATATAAAAAAACTTCAATAAAACATATAATATTGAAATATATTGTAAATATAAACTTAAAAACATTTGAAATATAATAATTTAAAATAAAGCACTTTTTAAACTTCCTCAATAATTTCAATTTCATATCATTTCATTTTCAAAAAAATATTCTTTATCAAATGAGAAATAATTTCACTCTGATAATAAAAATCACGATCCCTTTATAATTATAAATCATGACTTGTACATACCGACATAACAACTCAAACAAGAGGTCCCATTTCCTTTTAAAAAGTCTTGATTTGTATTGTGTGCAATAATTACAATAGCTTCCACAACTATATGGTTGATATCAAAAGCATCTTCTTTGAACAACTTAATGATAGATGGTGGTATTATTACATAATCTCATTGAAAGTTGTAATATATGCAAAGATTGACCAAAACTATTAGCACATTAATGGAGTTAAGCATAGGTTATATAGTATATAGTGAATGGACTTGTTGGAAATCTTGGAGGTTGTTAGAATGGGTTGGATGGGACAGAAGTGAATGAGTTAATGGTCCTTCTGTGGTTTCGGGAGAGGAGTTGTCACTAAGCGTGGAAGGGCGGGGTGTAGGTACGAGGATAGGGAGTTACTGTAGGGGTAGATACCTGTTTCGGGGGTTGAGCAGTCACCTTTTAGTGTTTATGGTGACAGTTGTTGAGGGCTCGGAGGTTGATTTGGATGAAGACCTATGGTGGAGCCAGAAAGGACTATACAAACTAGATGAGGTGTATAGGGAAGAATCAAAGTTATACCGGAAAAAGTTACTCTGAGATGACGTTAGGGTTGGCAAAGTGGAGGCTCATGTTGGGTTGGGGACAGGTGTCGAGTCATTGAGCGGTTCAAGGGATACTAGATCTATATGGATCATTGACGAGTTGTTTGCTCGGGAAGCGGGAAGGGGAAGGGGGTTTGGTGTCAATGCGAACAACACTTCGCCATTTTTCCCACAGAAGGCTATGGATGAGAACTCGTTGTTTTCCTTGTAGAAGGTTGTGGAGGGGAGGCAAAGCAGTGCGGTAGCAGTCTAGGGGGTGGTGAAAAAAATGTTGGGCACTGTTGCGGGGAAGAAGGACCTTAACGGTTGTGGATTGCCTTGGTCGGTTGAGCCGAAGCTGGGGGTAGGGAGCGGCAGGATTCCTCGAGAAGTTGTGGTAGGAGGTGGTAGAGAGGATAGTGTGGAGGGAGGTTTGCAGACTACTGATCCGGGATCTTTTCTTCAGGTGACTTATTAAAGAATCGTTTTAAATGAGCATAAACAAAAGTACAACATAAAGAAGGAAAAGCTCAAAAGGAAAGAGACATAATCATGCAATATGAACACAAAGAACTTGATAACGGAGTTCATCCCTGGTGGACTACGTCTTCGGGTCCTGCTCTCAAATGGGTAGGTCTTTTTATTAACTCCACAAAAGAATTGGGCAAAATACATAAGTATTCCTTATTCTAGAGTTAATCTATAGAAGCTTTGCTCAGATCAAAAAACTAACACCACCACTACGTTTGTGGCATCGTTTTACCTACAAATGACTATCTCCACGTCTTGATCTGAGTCTGACACTTTCAGGCCAAAGAGACACCTCTGCCTCGATTACCATACCACTGCCTCTGCAATAAATGACTAAGAAATCTCGAAAAGCGGCCGCGCTCGGTTCTCCTCTCTCATGCTCTGTCCTGAAACACTAATCGAGCCCCCTTTTTTACACAAAAATATAGGCAATTATGTAATAAGTGACATGGTTGGCAGAGTGGTTAGTGGACCTAAGTTTAGAGCGTAGGTTGGCGGAGGTCTCGGGATTGAATCCCGTGGACTTCATTTTTGGCATATAGTTTTAAACGAAATTTTGGCGCGCTTACTAAATATAGCGGTGGTTGCTAGAATGGAGGACTTACTAAATATGGTGGAATATGCTATATATAATGGTAGTTTAAATAAGCCCCTACATTGGCGGATGCAGTGGTCGTATGGGCTAACACGTAACCAAGGGTTGGGCTAAAGACCTAGCCCTTTTCTCCCCCATATGAAACATTATCCAAACTTAAATATAATTCGGACCATGATATAAACAAGAAACATGTAGTGGTGTATTGGTTGGTGCGGAACGTGAGGCCTTTGGGCTATAGGAGGTCAAGGGTTTGACTTTGGTAGAGTCATAAAAAAATTGGTCACGTGCTAACCATTGGAGGGGTGCCACGTGGAAGCCCATGACTGGGCCACGTGGCACCATAACATTTGCCCATGAAACTGACACTTGTCACAACTTGATTTACCCACGTGTCTGCCATCAATCTTGCCATGTCATCCCATGTCAACTCAGTTGTGCTTGCGTGCCACGTGTCACCTTGACTTTTCAACCAAGTTTGACCTAAACTTTGACTGCTTATATCTTTTGATTCATAACTCCGTTTGATGAGTCGTTTGCATCGTTAGAAAGCTTGTGATGCGCTCTTTGTGATCATGCCCTTTTAACTGAGTTTTGGGAATTTTGAATCTTTTCCCTTCTGTTGTTTGTTGAATCCATTTTGAGCATCCTGAGTTGCTTCTGTGCGTTATGAGTTGTTCTTAACCTTCTCTGGATCCTTTTTTGGATCACGCCTTCCCATTGAGAGCTTTTTGGACCACCAAAAGCTTTCATTAATCAACTGGTAAGTGAGGGAAGAGTCCCCTCACTTTGTCCTTCTCAATCCACTTTGCCTTGCTTGGATGTGTGCCCTTTAAGCGTACTCGAAGATAATCAACATCACCCCTGTGTGAAGTCCTCGTCCTTTTGTCCAAAACAATATCTTCCTGTAACTCAGCCAAATACTCAAGTGTAAACTCATCAACTGATGGTATTGAAACTTCCTCATCCTGATCCATGATCATGGGAGGCTCAAAAAGTTTCAAGTTCTCTACGTTCACAACAGAGTAAATCTGCATATATGGTGAAAGATCTAAACGAAAAGCATTAGTGTCACTTTTCTCTAAAATGGTGAAGGGTTCATATCAGATAGGCTTGAGTTTCTTGCCTTCAGCCTTCAATCGTTCCTTCTTGATGTGAAGCCATTCCCGGTCTCCAACCTGGAACTGATGATCAACTATGTGCTTGTCATGCCGAGCTTTATATTGTGCTTGACTCTTCTCTAATTATTCCTTTACTGCCTGGTGTATCTGTTGGATCCTCTGAATGAACTTGCGAGCTTTGTCCTCTGTTCGTTCTTCATTCACATCAGCATCTCTCCCATACATCAAGCCCAAAGGAACCTTTGGTAGGTACCCAAAGCATGTCTCAAAAGGTGAACTCTGAGTGGATGAATGTAAAGCTCGGTTATAAGCATGTTGTACATAGGGTATCTGTTCATCCCATAACTTAGGATGCTTGTTGCAGTAGCCTCGAAGCAAAAGTACCATTGTTCTATTTACCACCTCTGTTTGTCTGTCGGTATGTGGATGAAAAGGAGTGCTCCTCTTCAATTTGGTGTCCATCATTCTCCACAAGCTAGTCCAAAATCCCCAAGGAATCGAGTATCTCGATCCGAGACAATGGACGTGGGTAACCCAAAGTGAACCCAAACATGTTGAAAGAAGAGATGAGCAGTCTACTCAACAATTATCTACTTTTTACACAGCATCAAGATACACATCTTGTTGAACCTATCCACTACAACATACAAATAGTCATGACCCCCTTTGGTCATTGGTAAACCCCCTACAAAATCCATGGAAAGGCTTTCCCATGGATGGGATGGAACAGGAAGTGGTGAGTATAGCACCAATTTTCTATTAGTGGGCTTACAAGTAGAACACATCACACACCCCTTTACATATTTAGTTACAGTTGCTTTCATTTGAGGCCAATAACAAAACCTCTGCAAATGAGCCATAGTTTTTCCTACCCCAAAATGCCCAGACACAAGAGTAGTGTGAGCTTCTCGTATCACATGGACTCGTTCACTTGTAGGAATACATAGCTTCCCAAGAGGGTAGAGTAACTTTCCGTACAGACAATTGTTCTCTACCTGTGCACCATGGGTTAGCTTCTCATATACTTCTTTAAAATCTTCATCGATGGCATATTGTTCTACATAGCTATCATGAGATAAAGAAGTATTCTTCAAAATAATAGAAGCAGTAATAGGAGGTCTAGAAAGCATATCAGCTACCTTGTTACTTGTACGCTTCTTGTACTTGATTACCAAATGAAATTGTTGTAGAAAACCCATCCATCTGTAGTGTCGAGATTGTTGCAGTTTGGTTTGTGCTTGAAGATACTGTAAGGGTTGGTGATTTGTATGTATAATTGTTTCCTTCCCTAACAAGTAGTGCTTCCATTTCTTTACGCTTTGGACTAATGCATACAACTATTTATCATATGTAGGATAGTTAACAACAGCTTGGTTAAAAGTCTCAGAGTGGTAACAGATAGGCTTACAATATGGCATCAATATTGCACCCATAGCGTATCCGATGGCATATGTCTCGATCTCGAAAGGTTGTTGAAGATCCAACAGTGCTAATACTGGTGCGGTACTGATCTTCTCCTTCAAAATGTCGAAATATTTTTGTTTCTTTCCTTCCCACTAAAAAGTGTTCTTCACACTAGTTAAGGCATGCAAAGGACCTGTTATAAAGGAGAAGTTGGGAATGAACCTCCTCCAATACTAGACTGCACCCAAGAAGCTTCGGACTTCGGTTACACTTTTTGGCTAAGCCCATTTTGCAATTACAACAACTTTGGAAGGATCAATCTTCAATTGTCCTCCTCCCACAATATGACCTAAGTATACAAGTGCAGTCTTGCCAAATTCACATTTAGACATTTTTACATACAACTTTTCCCTTTGCAAAGTATCAAATACCTACTTTACATGCCTTACATGTTCATCCCAAGTCCCGCTAAAAACAAGAATGTCGTCTAAATGTACAATCACAAAGTCATCCAGGAAAGGCCTGAATACATCATTCATCACACGCATGAAAGTTGTCGGAGCATTACAAAGCCCAAACGGCATAACTAACCACTCAAACAATCCCTATTTGGTTTTAAAGGTAGTCTTCCATGCATCCTGTTCTGTGACCCTGATTTGATGATATCCAACGCAAATCCAACTTAGTGAAATAAACATCATTCTTCAACTGATCAAGTAAATCATCTATACGGGGAAGAGGGTATCGATTTTTCACAGTAATTTTATTCAAAGCCCGATAATCGACACACATTTGCCATGTGTCATCTTTCTTTGGAACCATCACGATCGGAGAACCATAAGGAGATGAACTGGGCCTGATGACCCCTTGATCCAATAAGCCATGTACGTACTTCTTGATCTCTGTCATCTCCACAATTGACATCATGTACATGCCCATAGTAGGAAGAGGAGAATCATGTTGAAGATGTATCTCATGTTGGATTTCCCTCTTAGGAGGTAATCCATCTAGTTCCTGGAAAATATCATTATTCTTATAGACAATATCAATTAATTCCTTTTTATGAGATGGATCACACCCTTGGAAAGCGTCGGATGTCCCGACATCCTTCTCTTTGACGACCATGAGTACATATCTCTTATTAGTGGTTATGAGTCTTTTCATTTGTCCTGCACTAACGAGTGTTGTATTTACCCTCATGTTGTGAGCTCTAACAATATATTCCACTCCCCCTTTAGTAAGGTGGTATTTGTTCTCATGACGAAAGAAGACTGCTTTTCTATCATAAAGATAAGGACTTCCCAACACTATGCCCACATATATCAAGTGGTACAACATCCAAATCCACTTCATCAATCAACTTGGAAGCACTAGCAAATCTGATCCTATATTGTTTGGTGACATTCAGTTTTGCTTTATCACATACCCAACCAAGAAGATAAGGCTTCGGATGTGATTTCGTTTCAAGACCCATCTTCTTGATAAGTGCTTCAGATATTAAGTTTACTTGGGAACCCGGATCAAATAATGCATCTATCTTAGTATGTTTAGATACAACTCATATATGAAATAACTCATTCCTCTTTCGTTCATCAACATGAGATTCATCATTGGAACTTGAACTAGCATGAAGAGAATCTTTACCTTGTACTCCAACCGTTGTGATCTTTCCTTCATCTCCTGATTCAGAACCAAGATCTTGTTGCATTGTAGCAATAGTCTTTGTCTTCCCCTTTCCACCGAACTGTTTCGGTTTCTTTTCTGGACGCAGTTTCCAACAGTGTTCTTCATCGTGATCGCCCTTCTTGCAATGAGTGCAAGATGGTTTTCCTCCTTCTCTCGTTACTATAGTAGTCTTCTTTTCCTTCTGTTTGAACTTCTTGAAAGTATTGTGTGGGAAATTGGAAGGTTTATTCATGGGATCTTCTTGAACATGTTTCCCCCCATTCTCAAGGTGAGTGGCTTGCACACAAACTTCGTCAAGAGTAGTGGGGTTAAACAAGAGCAAAGCATGATGAATATAATTGTGAAGTGCGCCAATATACTTCATTAAAGTTTCATAAGAATCGAAAGGAATGTTCAATGCTAGATCTTTCTTCCTAAATTCTTCTGTGAAACTTTATACAGTCTGACCTTTACTCTGTCTCAAAGTTTGCCATTCCATCATTGCTTTATGTAAATACCCTAATGGATAGAACTGCTTCCTTATCTCTGATTTAAATTCCGACCACGAGAAAAGAAGATTCCCACACTTACTTATGTCTTGTAGCTTGCTCTCCCACCATACGAGAGCAGTTCCTTCCAACCGAAGAGAAGTCGGTTGCACTTTAACTTCCTCTTCATCAATATACTGAACACGACAATATACTTCAACCTGTCGGATCCAATTATCTAGTTTTTCAGGATTAGCATCTCCATTAAACATAGGTAAAGCAAACTTTACATCAAGCTTTAATAATGGTTTCTTAAAAGAGGCTTTATGGTTAGAATGCTGAGAGTGATGAGAATGCTCAGAGGAAGAAGAACTAGAGCTTGAAGGTGAAGATGGAGGCTCAGGAGGATCTCCTCCAGCCCCTTGGTTTACCGAAGCATCATCATTTGCATGTGCTTCCTTTTTCTTCCCTTTCTTCTTCATCCTCTTCTCGTAATCTACATACATTCGTTTGACCATTTCTGACATGCGAGAAAACACCATGTGAAAGTTTTTCTCCTGTTCATCATGCTTGTCCTCTTCTGCCATATTCTTCCTTCAGGATGCACGACTAACTTCATGATTGAACGTCTTAAGAGTTCCTTCACCTTGCTTATGCTTGGCACTAGTAAGCATTCATACTCAGCAATTCAAGTCAAAGATGACTGCTCTCATACCAACATGATCCATGATCTTTTCATCAGGTGACTTATTAAAGAATTGTATTAAATGAGCATAAACAAAAGTACACCATAAAGAAGGAAAAGCTCAAAAGGAAAGAGAAATAATCATGCAATATGAACACAAAGAACTTGATAAGGGATTTCGTCCCTGGTGGACTACGTCTCTGGGTCCTGCTCTCAAATGAGTAGGTCTTTTTATTAACTCCACAAAAGAATTGGGCAAAATACATAAGTATACCTCATTCTGGAGTTAAGCTACATAATATTTTCTCATATCAAAAAACTAACACCACCACTGTGTTCGTGGCATCGTTTTACCTAAAAATGACTATCTCCACGTCTCGATCCATGATCTAAAAATGAAGAAGACTTGAAAATCTTGAAATTATTTGCAAGTAAATGTTATGTGTTAAAAGCAAATGGATCAATTTTGCAACACATTAATTAAAGGATTACTCATGCAAGATACAAATAGACAGTAGCATAATCAATGAACATAAGCACATAAACACAACAATTTGATAAAGGAGTTCACCCCTCTCTTGGGCTACATCTCCTAGTCCAACTTTCAATGGATCATTATTATTAATTGCTCAAAGTGCCCAAAAACATGCCTTACAATGCTCAAACTGACCAACAGACTGCTCCAATGGCTTCAGAGCGTCCAAAAACCCCTAGCTGGGCTTTTTCGGCACCTCAATCGGTCGAAAAATGAAGAAGTTAGGCCTCCTGGAAGTCCCCCCTTCAAGCTTGTTGTCTTTGCATCTACAAAATGCACCCTTGTCCCATGAACCTGACACACACGCAATATATAGCGTAAAAACCTAGCACCGGGCATAACCGCGCCAATGGTGCAAACTATAGGACGGTTATGGGCACGCCAGCCCCTAACCGTCTAGCACCTGGGCACGTGGGGGTCATATGACCGCGCGCTATGGCAAAAAGGGCCAAACGGTTGAATTGTTCCAACTCCTTGCGCACTTAGTTATGGTCATATGTAATGTAGGCATATAGCCATGGGCTAAAGCTTTAACCATTTCAAACCACATTTAAAAACCCGCGCACATTCTATATATACAAGCGTCGGTTATATGGTATATGGCGCGCGCCCAAGGGCTGGGGCTAAGCCCCGGCCTAGTCGCGGCCCAAACCTTACCCATATACAATTTTAAATACAATATACACCACTTACATAACAAGCAACGCATGGTGGCGCGCTGGTTGGCAGCTACTTGCCAAGTCGTTCCCCTACCCGGAGGTCACGGGGTCGACTCCTGCCAATGACAAAGTTTTAACCATATAACAAGTGACACGTGGCACCCATGGATTGGGCCACGTGTCAACATACCATTAGCCACCAAAGGACACGTGTCAAACAATCATTCGACCACACTTGCCAATCAACAACTGCCACGTCACCACATGACACATCATCGTACGCTCGTACGACCCTGCCACGTCAGCCTGTACGGACTGTACAGTCAGTGTCCTTTTTTTTACCTATTTGACTTTTTGAACAGATTGCAATATCTCTCGTTCCCGACGTCCGTTTGAGACAAAACGAGTTGCGTTGGGTTCGCAACGACGAGGCCTACGCTCTTGTCTGGTTTGAAGCGATTCCGAGCACTTTGAATTTTTGAGCAAAATTTGATCCCCTGATCACACCTCCCCATTGGGAAGCTTTTGGACCTCCAAAAGACTATTTTCAGTCTATACGAAAATGAGGGTAAAGTTCCCTCACCCTTGCAACCTCAATCCACTTGGCTTTGCTTGGATTCATCCCTTTAAGACCAACTCGAAGATACTCCACAGTTCCTCGTTTTGAAGTTGGCATTTTCCTGTCAAGGATGGTGTCTTCATGCAGTTCTGTAAGATACTCTGGAGAAAAATCATCGATAGAAGGAATCTGAACATGCTCTCCTTGATCATCAATCAGCGGAGGCTCATACAATTTCAAATTCTCAACATTAACAACTGCATACATCTGCATATAAGGAGGCAAATCTAAACGAAAAGCATTGTTACCAATCTTGTCGATAATCTTGAAAGGACCATATCGAATCGGTTTCAACTTTTTACCTTCCCCTTTAAGCCTCTCCTTGCTGATGTAAAGCCAAACTTCATCTCCAACTTGGAAACTGTGATCAACACGATGCTTATCATGTCTCGTCTTGTACTTGGCCTGACTCTTTTCCAACTGATCTTGCACCACTTGATGTATCGACTGAATTTGTTCAATGAACTTTTCTGCCCTATCAATGTCATATTGACCATCAACAGCAATATCTTTCCCAAAGATAAAATCTAAAGGAGACTTGGGCAAATAGCCAAAACATGCTTCAAATGGCGACGTTTGAGTTGAAGAGTGCTTAGCTCAATTGTACGCATGCTGAATGTAGTGTAAATGCTCATCCCAAAGTTTAGGATGCTTGCTGCAATAAGCACGAAGAAGATGCACCACTGTACGATTTACCACCTCCGTCAGACCATCTGTTTGCGGATGAAAAGTTGTGCTCTTTTTAAGTTTGGTGTCCATGAGTGCCCATAAACTTGACCAAAAACTTCCAACAAATCGAGAATTCCGATCAGAAATAATGGACTTAGGCAATCCAAAATGCACCCAAACATTTTGAAAGAACAACTGTGTCGTTTGTTCTGCTGTAACCTTCTTAGTACAAGGTATCAAAATACACATTTTGCTAAATCGATCAACCACAACATAAAGATAATCATGATTTCGTCTCGACATAGGTAAACCACCTACAAAATCCATGGAAATACTTTCCCAGGGTCGAGAAGGAACTGGAAGTGGAGTATACAAACCCAACTTTCGATTGCTAGGTTTACTTGTGGCACACAACGAACATCCTCGAACATACCTCGAAACACTTTCATTCATTTTAGGCCAGTAGCAGTATCTTTGCAAATTAGCCACTGTCTTACCTACACCAAAATGACCATCAATAAGAGAAGAATGCGCTTCCCTTATAATGTTGATTCTTTCCCCCTGTGGAATACACAACTTGCCAAGATGATACAAGAGATTATGATGCACATGATAATCCAATTCTTCAACATGGTTAGAGTGGCACAAAGTTTCATACACTTCTTTGAAGTTAGTATCTAAAGCATATTGCTCCACATAATTTTCATGCATTATAGGACTCTGCTTAAGAATAACTAAAGCACTAATAATAGGCCTTGAAAGCATATCAACAACTTTGTTAAAAATGCCCTTCTTATACCTGATGACCAAATGAAACTGTTTAAGAAAACCCATCCATCTGAAGTGCCTAGCTTGTTGTAGCTTTGTCTGTGACTGTAAGTATTGCAGTGGTTGATGATCGGTGTGAATAATGGTTTCTTTCCCCAACAAATAATGTTTCCATTTTTTAACACTTTGAACCAATGCATACAATTCCTTATCATAAGTAGGATAATTAATCACGGCACCATTAAACGTCTCAGAATGAAAACAAATGGGCTTACCATACTATAGCAAAACTGCTCCCATTGCATAATTACTTGCATCTATCTGGATTTCAAAAGGTTGTCTTAAATTTGGAAGTGCAAGAACTAGCGCTGAACTGATCTTTTCTTTCAAAGTATCAAAAGCCTATTGTTGCTTGCCTCCCCATTGGAAAACTTGCTTGACACTTGTCACAACATGTAATGGAGCTGCAATGGAAGAAAAGTTAGCAATAAACTTTCTCCAATATTGGGCGGCTCCCAAAAAACTTATTACCTCTGTCACATTGCTGGGTCTGGACCAT
>JASDQU010100741.1:101605-140202 GCA_032191745.1 Picea mariana | reverse complement strand
TTGTGAGCATTAGAAACAAACACTTGCAAAAATATCAAGTCTTCAAAAACCAATGCTCTGATACCAACTTGATCTAAAAATGAAGAAGACTTGAAAATCTTGAAATTATTTGCAAGTAAATGTTATGTGTTAAAAGCAAATGGATCAATTTTGCAACACATTAATTAAAGGATTACTCATGCAAGATAAAAATAGATAGCAGCATAATCAATGAACATAAGCACATAAACACAACAATTTGATAAAGGAGTTCACCCCTCTCTTGGGCTACATCTCCTGGTCCAGCTTCCAATGGATCATTATTATTAATTGCTCAAAGTGCTCAAAAACATGCCTTACAATGCTCAAACTGACCAACAGACTGCTCCAATGGCTTCAGAGCATCCAAAAACCCCTAGCTGGGCTTTTTCGGCACCTCAATCGGTCGAAAAATGAAGAAGTTAGGCCTCCTGGAAGTCCCCCCTTCAAGCTTGTTGTCTCTGCATCTACAAAACGCACCCTTGTTCCATGAACCTGGCACACACGCAATATATAGTGTAAAAACCCAGCACCGGGCGTAACCACGCCAATGGTGCAAAATGTAGGACGGTTACGGGCACGCCAGCCCCTAACCGCCTAACACCTGGGCACGTGGGGGTCATATGACCGCGCGCTATGGCAAAAAGGGCCAAACGGTTGAACCGTTCCAACTCCCCGCGCACTTAGTTATGGTCATATGTAATGTAGGCATATAGCCATGGGCTAAATCTTTAACTATTTCAAACCACATTTAAAAACCTGAGCACATTCTATATATACAAACGTCGGTTATATGGTATATGGCGCGCGACCAAGGGCTGGGGCTAAGCCCCGGCCCGGTCGCGGCCCAAACCTTACCCATATACAATTTTAAATATAATATACACCACTTACATAACAAGCAACGCATGGTGGCGCGCTGGTTGGCAGCTACTTGCCAAGTCGTTCCCCTACCCGGAGGTCACGGGGTCGACTCCTGCCAATGACAAAGTTTTAACCATATAACAAGTGACATGTGGCGCCCATGGATTGGGCCACGTGTCAACATACCATTAGCCACCAAAGGACACGTGTCAAACAATCATTCGACCACACCTGCCAATCAACAACTACCACGTCACCACATGACACATCATCGTACGGTCGTACAACCCTACCACGTCAGCCTGTACGGACTGTACAGCCAGCGTCCTTTTTTTTACTTATTTGACTTTCTGAACAGATTGCAATATCTCTCGCTCCCGACGTTCGTTTGAGACGAAACGAGTTGCGTTGGGTTCGCAACGACAAGACCTATGCTCTCGTCCGGTTTGAAGCGATTCCAAGCACTTTGAATTTTTGAGCAAAATTTGACCCCTGATCAATCCAAGTCTGACACTTTCAGGCCCAAGAGACACCTTAATCTCGGTTACCATGCCACTGCCTCTGCAATAAATGACTGAGAAATATCGAAAAGCGTGCCAACAATATGTACCGGTCCATACGGGTGCGCTCGGTTCTCCTCTCTTGTGCTCTGTCCCAAAACACTGACCGAGCCCCCTTTTTTATACAAAAATATAGGCGATTATGTAATAAGTGACACAGTTGGTGGAGTGGTTAGTGGAGCTAAGTTTAGAGCGTAGGTTTGTGGAGGTCACGGGATCGAATCTCGTGGACTCCATTTTTGGCATATAGTTTTAAACAAAATTTTGGTGCGCTTACTAAATATAGTGGTGGTTGCTAGAATGACGGACTTGCTAAATATGGTGGAATATGCTATATATAGTGGCAGTTGAAATAAGCCCCTACATTGATGGATGTGGTGGTCATATGGGATAACACGTAACCAAGGGTTGGACCGAAGGCCCAACCCTTTTCTCCCCCATATGAAACATTATCCAAACTTAAATATAATTCAGACCATGGTATAAACAAGAAACATACAGTGGTGTATTGGTTGGCACAAAATGTGAGGTCTTTGGGCTAGAGGAGATCAAGGGTTTGATTCTGGTGGAGTCATAAAAAATTTGGTCACATGCTAACCACTGGAGGGGTGCCACGTGGCAACCCATGACTGGGCCATGTGGCACCATAACATTTTCCCATGAAACTGACACTTGTCACAACTTGATTTGCCCACGTGTCTGCCATCAATATTGCCATGTCATCCCATGCCAACTCAGCTATACGGACATGCCACATGTCACCCTTGTAGTGGTGCCACGTGTCACCTTGACTTGTTGACCAAGTTTGACCCGAACTTTGACCGCTTATATCTTTTGATCCGTAACTCCATTTGACGAGCTATTTGTATCGTTAGAAATCTTGCGACGCACTCTTCGTGATCATGCATTTTGGGAACTTTGAATTTTTGCCCTTTTGTTGTCTATTGAAGCCATTCTGAGCGTCACGAGTTGCTTATGTGTGTTTTGAGTTGTTCTTAACCTTCCGTAGATCCTTTTTTGGATCAACTACAGGGTGTGCGGTGGGGAGCATTCACAGGAGCAGAGGGTAGGTATCTACCTGAGCATGCTGGAAGGCATGGAAGGTTAAAAAAGTTAAATCGTTTGTCACGCTTGGACGTGACATAGGGATGGAGGAAGCTAGTAGCTATACTGTGCGGGGACTCGTGGGCAGATTTGGGTATGGGGTGATGGGGGCTAGGGATATACACAATTGGGCGGAAGACAATTGGATTCCTGTGCTGGGGTACTCACCCGAGATTTATGTGTTAATTAAAGGGTGGTTTTGTTTTCTATTCAAATCCGCTGCGGATGCGGAGCTGGTGTTAAATAGGGTTTGGGTGGTGAAGATTGGGAGCCTGATGTTAAAGTGATGGCACATCGTGTTTAACCTGGAGAAGGAACATATTAGGTTTAGACACCTATGGGTGTTTTTGCCATTATGTTTATTAGTAATTTGAAATTTGGAGGCATTCAGAGCGATCGAGAATGCACTTGGGAAGTTTCTACATGAATACCCTAAATTACTGTCTAGATCAGACCAACGGATGGGCAGAATATTGGTGGAATTTGATCTAAATGATGGTTTACCTGCAGAGATAGATATGGATCGGTGTGGTAATTTGTTCCAGCAGCGACTGGATTACATGGGGTTCCCTTTTAGATGTGTTGTGTGCAAGGGGACGAGACACCTACGACATCAGTGTTTGGGGGTTAATTTGGAAGAGACAACGACCGACGAAGGGGAAGTGGAGCTGAAGAAAACTGTTCAGACTAAAGTAGTTGAAGATTGGAGCAAAAACACACTACCTTCGATAGTGGATAGTGATTTGGACTTTGGTAAGTTAAATATTCAGGACCCTAATTTTTTATCTACTGTGTCTGTAATAGATGTCCTTGGGAGACAGGGGATATGGAAGGAGTCTTCTCTAGTTGAGATTTTAAATAAGGGGTTATTAGGGTTTGTTGTCAACCCGACTGTGGTAGATAATTCTGTGGATTTAAGGGAGTGTTGCAGGGAAGGGAATTTGGTTGAGTCTTTTGAGGAGTCACTCGGTTTCAAGAGGACTATAGAGAGGGTGAGAGGGGGTTTCCCTGTGGATGGGGGGATTTATGACATGTCATTGAAGAATGCAGTTGAAAGGAGTGAGCAGATGGAGGAGGGGGACTTTGTGAACTGTGGAGGAGGTTCTCTTTGCTCGGTTAAGAGTGTTCCTTCTATGGAGAGGGTCGTGATAATTCCTAAGTGTGTGGAAGCTAGGCCTATTGCGCGGATTTGACACTTGGAGGACGTGTATGGAGGGGGGGTTAAACATGATTTTCCTATTCTGTCCTCCTCAGGGAAGTATGGGCTGTTATCAGATGAGAAGAGTCAGGCATGCTGCACAAAGTTTTTGGAAGATTCTTCTGAGACTACTCGACCTTTGACACAGAATGTAGGATGCAGTAGGGTTGTTGTAGTTTCACCTAAAATTTTGAGTGATGATTCTCAAAAAGGTCTGACTGTATTATCGGAAATTGATGAGTCCTTATTAAAATTTATCCCTTATTATAGGGATGTACTTACTCGATCATTATTGCAGATTTGTGTTGGGGGGGATCCTTTACCAAAGCTTGTAGAAATGTTTGGGAAGGAGGAGAAGTCAAGGAGGGAAGAGGAAAGGTGTTCAAGGGATGAGGCTTCACTGTTGAAAGGGGCAGTTCACGGAGGAATGGAAAAATATTTTTCTCCACTTAAAACTAGAAGTGTGAGGAAGTTAGGGAAAGAGAAGGAAAATTAAGAGGCACCTAGTGTTTTGGTGCTAGATGGTCCTAGGGTGCTTAGAGCTTAGAAAGCCTTGGCGAGGGTTAAAAAATGATAGTAGAAACTCTTAATGTTAGGGGAGTGGGGGGGCCTACAAAGAAATTAGCCCTCAAAAGGATCCTAGAGAAAGTAAAACATGATGTTTTATTAATACAGGAAACTATGATTTGTGAAGCAAAAGTGAGAGATTTGTTGGTTAAATTACTCCCTAATTGGTTTTCTATGGGGTGGATTCTAATGGTTTTTCTGGTGGATTGATTTCTGCATGAAATCCACGCATAGCTGATTTCTTTGCTTATTTGACTCCTGCAGGGATTTTGTTGGAAGGGTTAGTTAAAGATCTAAATAAAAGTTTGAAATTGTTAAATTGTTATGTTCCTTACTCAGACAGAGAGGCTTTTTGGGAGGCCATTAAAAATGATGGGTTATTTAATGAGCAGAATCTTGTTTTGGGAGGTGATCTAAACTTTACTACTTCGTGTAGGGAAGTTTGGGGTGAGATTGCTAAAGCAGATCCCCTACAATTCGACTTTAGCCAGTTGATACAAGCGGGGGGATTGGTGGATGTCGGGCCTGTAAAACTATTACCTACCTAGAGAAATGGAAGAAGTGGTCAGGAATACATCACAAAGAGGTTGGATAGGTTCTTGATAGCAGAGAAGTTAGTGTCGTCAGGTTTGAGATACAGATCTTGGGTGTGTAATTTAAAGATTTCGGATCACATGCCAATGATTCTCCATTTGGAAGAAGTTAAAGATCTTGTCAATTACCCTTTCAAATGTAATGTGGTTTGGCTCGAGGAACCCAAGTTTGTGGATTTAGTAAGATCCAATTGGAGTGGTTTGCTGGGAATAAAGTAATTCAACCCTATGGATTCTTTAGTTAAAAAGCTTAAGTTACTTAAGTCTTTAGTGATATTTTGGGAAAGAAAGAAAAAGGTTGAAGCTAAGGAAGAGTTGGTACAATTAGAATTGGACTTGGATACATTATACATTGATTTCCCTGCGGGATTTGAGAAGGAGGAACATAAGGATTTGGCAATAGTAAAAGAAAAGAGGAAATTGTTCATATTAAGACAGGAGGAGGAAACTTTGAGGCAAAAGAGTAGGGTAAATTGGTTGGCTTCCAGAGACAGGAATACCAAGTTTTTCCATGCTTTTGCAAATTCCAGAAAATAGATCAATACCATTTGGGATATTACCAAGGATGATGGAACAATAATCACTAATAATCTTGAACTTCAAAAGGAGGCAGTGGACTATTTCCATAATGTTTTTAAGGCACATGATAATATTGCCATATCTAATCAACTTGCAGTTTTATGAAATTACCCGAGGATGTTTTCAGTGGAAGGACTTAGACTGGCTGAGAGTTACTTTAGCATAAATATTGAAAACTCTTAAAGGTTTTAAGGTGTCAAAAAGTCTTGGGCCGGATGGATGGTCTGTTGAGTTTTTTCTAGCTTTTTTTATCTTATGGGTAATGACATTTTAGAGATGGTGGAAGAGACTAGGAGGAAAGGGAGAGTTTATGGTGCCTTGAATGCTAGCTTTATTGCACTTATACCAAAGAGTGATAAACCATATTCTTTTGGTGGTTTTAGACCAATTGCATTATGCAATACAGTTTACAAGATCATTACTAAAATTATTGTTGCTAGAATTAAAACCTCACTTTCTGTTGGTATTTCAAAGGAACAATTTGGATTCCTTGAAGGCAAACAAATTACCAATGCTATTGGAGTTGTACATGAAGCATTACACAGTATAAAGGTAAAAAACATAAAGGCACTGGTCCTAAAATTGGATTTGATAAAGGCCTATGATAGAGTGGACTGGGGTTTTCTAAGGCTTGTTTTATTACAGTTGGGTATGAGTTTAGAAGCAACTGACTACATCTTGGGGTGTGTGTCTTCTGTAAACTTTGTTGTGTTGATCAATGGAAAACCCACCAAGTTATCTAAGTGTACAAGGGGTTTAAGGCAAGGCTTCCCTTTATCCCCTTTACTTTTTCTCCTTATTGTACAAGGGTTAACCAGAGCCATTCAGGAGCAGGTAAGGGATAAGAAAATTGAAGGTATACATGTGGCAAGAGGGTTATTCATTACACATTTGATGTTTGCGGATGATGTAATTCTATTTGGGAATGGTATCATTTATGGGTGGGAAGTTTTTACGGAGGTATTGGACCTTTTTTGCAAAGCGATAGGGATGGCCTTTAGTCCACAAAAGTCTGTTCTTTTAGAAGCTGGGTGGGAAGTTGAAGAACTTGTTTTGTTGAAAGAGTTTCTGCCCTTTGTTGTAAAGTGTGTAGATGAAGGTTTTAAGTACCTGGGGTTATTTTTAAAACCAAACTGTTATTATAGAACTTATTGGAATTGGTTGGAGAAAACATTTGAAAAAAGAATTATGAATTGGTGTCATAGATGGCTTTCTTTAGGGGGTAGGGTTATACTAGTAAAAGTTGTCCTTGAAAGCATTTATGTATATTGGATTTCTTTGGAAAAGATACCAAAAAGTGTTCTAAACTGTATAAGAAGGAGGATGTTTAGTTTCTTGTGGACTGGCAACAAATTTAATGAAGGGATGCATTTGGTAAGCTGGAAAAAGCTTGCAAAACCAAAAAAGACTAGTGGATGGGGAATAAAAAATATTTTTTCCTTTGGGAAAGCTTTGGCGGGTCTATGGAGATGCCTTATGGTTCCTGTTCTATGGCATGAGGTGATAATTAAAAAATACCTTAAGAAGAAAACTGTGGAGGAGTAGTTCAGGCAAGGTAGGAAAAATTGGATAGGTACTTCAAACTTTTGGAGAGCACTCACCTCATCTTTATCTATTATAACAGATTGGCTGGTTTGGAAACCTAGGAATGGGAGGGCTATTAGAATTGATACTGATCCTATGGTTGGGTCACACTTTTAATATAAATTGTCAAGGAATCTTATTTTGAAATTGAAGGCACTAGGGATTGAATTCCTTGCTCAAGCTCGGGCTAGTGAGTTGGAGGTTTCAAATCACACAAGTTGGAAAAAGGATGAGACTCTAGGGTTGGTAGGAGAACAAAAAGAGGAACATAATAATTTTGTTAAGGGCTTAGTTGGTTCGGGTTTTGTACTAAATAATGAAAAAGATACCTTACTTTGGTCTCGGGATACAAAAAGGGGACATGTTAATACTAATCATGCTTACAAAGTTCAATTGTTGGAGGTTATGGAAGAAGAACCTATTTACTAGTATAATGAACTCTGGAATTGGGAGCTACCCTTAAAAGTCAAACTGTTTATCTGGTTTATGTTGGAACAGAGAATTCTTACTTGGGAAAATTTGAATAAAAGAGGTTTTAATGGGATGAGTAGATGTGTCTTGTGTGGGATCAGCGAGGAAACAATGTCTCACCTTTTTGTGGAGTGCAATTTCATTAAAGGCATTTGACAATCAATCATAAAGGAATTAAAATTATTCAGTACTTGGGAAGGAGGACAAATTGCTGATTGTTTTCAAAATTGGATTAAAAAGAAGGAAAATGGGAAAGAAATCCCTTGCTTTATTTGTTGGGAGGTTTGGAAACATAGAAATTTGGTTATATTTGAAGATCTCCCTCTTAATCTGGTCAAAGTTTGCAATTGTATTCTACAGGACTTGGGAGAATTAAAAGTCCCACGGGATACCAAGATAAGAATGATTGACATGCCTCCCATTCTTGATTGGAATTTGGCAGTGGGGTTTTTTGATGGAGCCTCACAAGATAAGGGTACAGAATGTGGGGCTAGAGCTCTATTAAAATGTCCACTGCTCGGTAATATCAGATTAAAAATGAATTGTGGTAGAGGAACCAATATTAGGGGTGAACTCCTAGCCTTGTGGTGCATTTTATATTTTGCAAGTTATAAAAAGGTTACAAGATTACAACTAGTAGGGGATTCAAAGATTATTATCGATTGGTTTACTAATGATAATAACTTACAGGGGATCTCTTTGCAACCTTGGATGGATAAAATTAGATTGTTGAGCGGGAGTTTTCAACAACTCAAAGCTCAACATATATACATAGCTTATAACAAGGAAGTTGATCAACTATCAAAGGATGCTTTGCGACTAGATGAGGATGGAATTTATTTTTCAATGGTTATAGAAGGACAACCTGAAAATTTTGAAAGATTAACAATAAATCTATAGATTATTGTTGCAAGGATGCAAAAATGGTTGGTGTATATTTTGAAATAGGCCAATGTAGCAAGGATGCAAAAATGGTTGGTGTATATTTTGAAATAGGCCAATGTAGCAAGGCTGCAATTGGCTTTTTGTATTTTGATATGTAAAACAATGGTTATATTCTACATAATTTAGGAGGTAGTGCACTGATTTTTTGTAATATGCTCAGAGATTATGTCCTTTTAGACTTGGAAGAAGAACTTAAAAGTCTTGGTCTTGTTGGAAGACTCTATAAAAGACCTATTATATTCACTAATATAAGTTATTTTTCTTTTTGAAAAAATATGCAAAGATGATAAATTTACAGTTATATTAAAAGAATATTAATATTCGATGTTTTTTATTGTATCATGTTACTTTAAAAATCAATCTTATGTAATCTATATGTCCAAATTATATGATAGGACACCCATAAAATTATTTTTATTAGTTAATAATAGATACTTCCAGCAATGACAAATACACTTTGAGAGATTTGAAAGATAAAAATTTTCCCTCTTAAAGAATCACCATCTATACATAGTTTTTTTGAGAGGTTCGTTCATTGCTAAAGGCCTAAGCAAAACAACGAAAATCCACAAGTTAAACTTTTCAACAAGCAATCGATGTCAAGGGAGAACTTATGCATGTATTGTGATGTCTTTCAAGCACCTTCTCATACCAATTGTGTTCTATAAAGCTAGAGAAGCATACTCCATGATAATCATAATTCAACTTAACAAAAAATAAGCTTCCAAATATCGTTTAGGTGGTATATCACAATTGAGCAATTATCCAATTAAAACAATCCCAAAATCCTTTAACACAAATAAGTATAACAATATAAAAATTGAACTCACTATGTTTCTCATTACCATTAATTCTTTTGTTTTTTGAATGGGTTGATCTGGATTATGTTGAGAACAAAATGAAGGTAGAGATATAACAAGGAAATACACATAGATACATTAATACTTAATTTCTATTAAACATTTAAATATGCAGAGATTGTAAAATAAAATATAGAGTGAAATTGAACTCGCTAGAATGGTGGAAGTTTATCTCTGAGAAAAGACGTGACGGTTACGTGCATTCACAAGAAGATGATTATAATAAGGCTCCAAAGGCCTTTTTAACATAAAGCATAAATGAGAAAACCCCAAACATCCAAAACCCTAACCCCAGAAGATGAAATGCAAAAAGGTTTGTGGGCCCCGATGGAGGTGGTTATTACGTCAACTTCCTTAGGGCATAACTTTTGCATACGATCTCTGTTTGGGGCACTTGATACCTCGTCGGAAAGGTCTAGTCAAAGAGTACACATTTTGAATGGATCAATACATGCATCTAAAATCTATTGGGTATTACCACGTCAAAACAATGTCGTTTAGGGCCTTAAAACAACTTCAAAAGTTTAGGACCCAAAAAAACTGTAGAAAAACTACCAAAATAGAAATTGTATGTTGAGTCAGTGGAATGGGTGGGCGACCACCGATGTCCACCTAGATCAGTCCTCCCCCCTTAGGAATAAATGATCTCCATTACGTTGAGTGCCCCCATCAAATGAGGAAACTTTTGTTGAACTTAATGCTTGGTGAGCCACGTGCCTTGGTGCAATAATTGCCCTGCTTTGACAACCTGATAGAGTTGGATCTTCTGTTGGCGGGTGTCCTTAACCTGTGTGTCCATGATTCAATCAATGGTTTCCTATTCTATGTAATCAGGGTTGAGCTTTGTAGGTGTCAGTTTCTCTGCCACCTTCGATGTGTCCATTAGTGGCGGAAAATATGGTCAAAGGAGATCCACATTGAGTATTGGGTGTAAGCTAAGGAAGGGGGGAATGCTTAGTTCAAAAGTGTTGTCACACATGACCTTGGTGATGGTGAAAGGTCCATAACGAAGTGGTCGTAGCTTCTGATGGGGTCCCGTCAGGCGCTCTTTTTGCAAATGTAGCCAAACCTTGTCTCCCACCTGAAACTTGTGGGGAACCTAGTGCTGGTCATGGTGTTGCTTGTACTTAGCATTGGCTTTCTGCAAAATATCATAGAATTGTTGGATCCATTCAATGAATTTGGTGGCTTTGTCGACCTCAAATTGAGCATGGGAAGATTATTCTTGTGTGGATGCAAGGGGCAATGCTACATCAATGGGGCCCAATGGTTGAAAACTCAAGCCCAACTGAAAAGGGTTGTGGCCAGTTTAGCTATGGAGTGCTCTGTTGTAGATGTATCAGACATAAGGAAGGCTCTCATCCCATATGCGTGGATGCTTGGAGTTGTACATGTGCAGGAGGTGCATGATCATTCTATTGACGACCTCTATCTACCCATCAGTCTGAGGGTGGAAGTCATTGGATTTGGTGAGCTTGGTGTCCAACAATGACCAAAGGATCAAACATAATGTGCCCAATAACATGTTGTCCCAATCTGATATAATGGTTTGTGGTAGTCCGAAGTGTACCCATACACGCTCAAAGAAGAGCTTGGCGGTGGCCTTGATTGTGATACTCATCTTGCAGGCAGTCAGAATGGCCATCTTAGAGAATCGATCAACAACCACGAATACACAATAATTGCCATGATTGGTGGAGGGGAGACCTGACATGTAGTCCATCGAAAGGGATTCCCAGGGCCCGTCGGGAGTAAGCAGAAGGGTGTACAGTCATTGTTTTTTAATGGTTGGCTTGGCAATGGAACAGGAAGTGCGGGATATGATATACTTACTAACATCTTGTTGAAGCTTTGGCCAATAGAAATACTTATGTAATACTGCCACTATGTTCTCCACGCTAAAGTGTCCTTCCACTCGACTGAAGTGGGCTTCTTGAATTAGCTTCACATGCTCACTTGAAGGAATGCATAGATGACCTAGATGGAAAAGTAGTCCATCCTGAAGATGGAAGTTGGCAACGACCATGCATGTTCCCAACATTTGGTAGGTCATAACGAAGTTAGGATCACTATCATAGAGCTGGGACCACTCGGAGGTCTCATGCCCGCAAGAGTTGAGCAACGTGGTTAGTGCTGCAACTGGAGGTCGAATGAGGCAATCAATAATGTGATTAGTGCTCCCTTTCTTATACTTAATGTTGAGGTGAAACTGATGCAAGTATGTAGACCACCTTTTATGGCAATTATTCTATAATTTGCCTTGTGTCTGCATGGACTACAGACGCTTGTGATCTGTATGGATGATTGTCTTCTTCCCTAGAATGTAATGCTTCCATTGACAACATACTAATACAATGGAATGCATTTCTTTGTCATAGGTGGGGTACTTATGGACAACATATGAGAGTGTCTTACTATGATACTCCATTGTATGACTATGATGAGTGAAACAACACCAACAACATAATCAGAAGCACTGGTCTCAATCTCAAATGGTTGTTGCAGATCATGTAATGCAAGCACCAGGGCTGAGCATAAGCGATGTTTCAGATCATCAAAATCTTTATGTTGTGATCTTCCCCACAAAAATTTGGCTTTTCAGCCACCCTTGGTCACTTGGCTGAGAGCCCATGCAATATAGGAGAATCCCAATACGAATTTGTGATAGAAGTTGGTAGGGCCTAAGAAGCTTCGAAGATAGGTTAGTGTTGTTGGGGTTGGCTAGTCACGAATGACTTGGATCTTGGCCCGATCAACATGCACACCATGCTCATCTACAATGTATCTGTTGATATTACCATAGATGCGGGAGGTATTAACCTCTACGTGTAACCTTTAACAAGTCTAGAATATTTTAGGAAGCAAGAGAAACCCTAGAATGTTAGGAAACAACCTTGGAAGACAAGGACCCAAGATAATAATTTATATTAAATTATTATCCTCTGTAAGTAGAAGTCAACCCAGTTAGGTCACTTGGAGGACTATAAATAAGAGGGCACTAGAGCTCATTTGACACACTCACTCTCACAACTACATAAGGACAAGTGGTGTGCATGACTAGAGGAGAGCTACAGATGCAACAGTGGTGACTTGGTCTTTGGTTATGGTTTGGACTCTCTGCTTGGTACACTAGCTTTGGAGAGAGGTACGCTACCTTGGTTGGCTATTGGTTCTAGGGTTTGCTTCCAGAATTATTCTATCTGTCAAGGTTAAAGTACTCGGGGGTGGCCTTTGTGCCTATCGTTGGGTGACAATATTGTTATATTGTCTACGGTGAAACGAGCACACCTATTATTCTAACATGTTATGGGCCCACACTATATTCGAACAATCTAACCACTCGAAGGTAGATTGGGAGGATTTTCTTAGTTGCAGTCAAAGTTTTTGTTGCAATAACGAAACCCTAACCCTCGTGTCAAGGCACCTTAAGTGAAGCGCTTGACCTAATTCCTAGATAACCTAGTGCGCCCTAGCCTAGCGCACCTCCTGGTACTATCAACAAGCCAATGTGTTAAGTTTGAGTTTTTGGTCAAAGTCAAAGGTTGACCAAGTCAAAGTAGTCATGAATTACTCTATGAAGTTAGAAAACAAGTTAGAAGGGGCTTCTAACTTCAGAGCATGGAAGACAAGGATTGACCTCATCCTTGCCAAGAATAAAGTATTGGATATCATGAAAGGCAAGATCATGGAACATGAAGTGTGGGATATGATATACTTACTAACATCTTGTTGAAGCTTTGGCCAATAGAAATACTTATGTAATACTGTCACTGTCTTCTCCACGCTAAAGTGTCATTCCACCTGACTGTAGTGGGATTCCGGAATTAGCTTCGCACGCTTGCTTGAAGGAATGCATAGATGACCCAAATGGAAAAGCAATCCATCCTGAAGATGGAAGTCGGAAACGACCATGCATGTTCCCAACATCTGGTAGGTCGTAGCGAAGTCAGGATCGCTATCATAGAGTTGGGACCACTCGGAGGTATCAGGCCCGCAAGAGTTGAGCAACGTGGTTAGTGCTACAAGTGGAGGTTGAATGAGGCAATCAACAACGTGATTGGTGCTCCCTTTCTTATACTTGATGTTGAGGTGAAAATGATGCTAGTATGTGGACCACCTTCGATGGTAGTTATTTTGTAATTTTCCTTGTGTCTACATGAACTATAGAGGATTGTGATTCGTATGGATGACTATCTCCTTCCCTTGAATGTAATGCTTCCATTGGCGACATACTTAGACGATGGAATACATTTCTTTTTCATAGGTGGGGTACTTATGGATAACATCTGAGAGTGTCTCACTATGATAGGCCATTGTATGACTATGATGAGTGAGAAAAACACCAACAACATAATCAGAAGCATCGGTCTCAATCTTAAATGGTTGTTGTAGATCTGGTAATGCAAGCACCAGGGCTAAGCATAAGCGATGTTTTATATCATCAAAAGCTTTATGTTGTGATCTTCCCCACAAAAATTTGGCTTTTCAACCACCCTTGGTCACTTGGCTGAGATCCCATGCAATATAGGAGAACCCCAATACGAATTTGTCATAGACATTGGCAAGGCCTAAGAAGATTCGAAGCTCAGTTAGTGTTGTCAGAGCTGGCCAATCACAAATGACTTGGATCTTGGTTGGATCGACATGCACACCATGTTCATCTACAATGTATCTGTTGATATTACGGTAGTTGCGAAAGGTATTAACCTCTATGTGTAACCTTTGATGAGTCTATAATATTCTGGAAAGCAAGAGAAACCCTATAAGGTTAGGAAACAACCTTAGAAGACAAGTCAACCCAAGATAATAATTTATAATAAATTATTATCCTCCATAAGTAGAAGTTGGCCCAGTTAGATCACTTGGAAAACTATAAACAAGAGGGCGTGAGAGCTCATTCGGCACACTCACTCTCACAACTGCATTAGGACAAGTGGTGCACATGACTAGAGGAGAGCTACAATTGCTGCAGTGGTGACTTGGTCTTTGGTTAGGGTTGGACTTTTTGCTTGTTTATGGTTTGGACTCTCTACTTTGCATGCTAGCTTTGGAGAGAGGTACACTACCTTGATTGGTTATTGGTTCTAGGGTTTTCTTTCAAAATTATTCTATCTGTCAAGGTTAAGGTGCTCAGGGGTGGACTTTGTGCCTATGGTTGAATGACAATATTGCTATATTATCTATGGTGAAATGAGAAAACCTATTATTCTAATAGGTTATGGGCCCACACTATCTTCGGACAGTCTAACCACTCGAAGGTAGATTGGGAGGATTTGCTCAGTTGCAGTTGCAGTCAAAGTTTTTGTCGCAGCAATGAAACCCTAACCCTCATGTTGAGGCACCTTAAGTGAAGTGCTTGACCTAATTCCTGAATAATCTAGTGAGACCTATCCTAGCGTACCTCCTGATACTCTCAGCAAGCCAAGGCGTCAAGTTTGAGTTTTTAGTCAAAGTTAAAGGTTGATCAAGTCAAAGAATTCATGAATTACTCAATGAAGTTAGAAAACAAGTTAGAAGGGGCTTCTAACTTCAGAGCATGGAAGACAAGGATTGACCTCATCCTTGCCAAGAAGAAAGTATTGGATATCGTGAAAGGCAAGATCATGGAACCACAGTTTGAAGCGGGAAAAGAGAAGGAACCTCATAACGTTGTAGTTATGGAGAAATTCAAGGACAATGACATCAATGCTATGAGCATCACAATGGACTCTGTAAAGGACCATTTGATACCCTACATTTCTCATCTTGACTCATCTAAGAAGATGTACGATGCCCTAATCAACTTGTTCTTAGTCAGAACTATTGGACAAGTGATGAGCCTGAAGAATGAGCTCCGTGACATGAAAATGAATAATGATGACAACATAACATCATACTTTGTAAGAATCTTTTAGTTAAGAGATCAACTACAAGATATTGAGGAAATAATTTCATAAAAGGAACTAGTAAATATAGTACTCAATGGTCTTCCCAAGACATGGGATTCGTTTTCCGCTAGCATGAACACAAGAACTGAGTATCCTACATTTGAAGAGCTTTGGACTTGTTGTGCACAAGAAGAATCAAGTATTAGCACAAAAGAGAAATCCAAAAAGAAAGATGATGATCAAGCCTACACAACAAAGTTCAAGAAATTCAGGAATAAGAAGAAGTTTGGCTCAAGGAAGAAACCAAATCAAGAAAAGGATATGTTAAAAATACAACACTTCAACTATCAAAAATACGATCACTATAGTAACCAGTGTCTTGAGTTAAAGAAAAGGAAGGAAACACATGAAGCAACAATTACCAAAGAAAAGGAATCCTCAAAGAAAATCAAGCAGGATGAAGCAAACTTGTTCTACTAGTCAAGGTAACAATATTCTTCCGTAACATAGTCCTTGCACATACCATGTTTACATATTTCCTGTACATATCATGTGTATCTATTTATTAGAAGATAAGATGGTCAGATACCTATGAGAGATTAGCAAGATAAGGATTGCCATTACAATGACTACTAGTCAAGCAATGTATTTGAAAAGGATGAAGTACATTGACAACCTTTGGTGACAATTCCTGTGGAAGCTATTACATAAGTAACAACTGCCAGATGGGCCACAATCAGACTCAAACTTGAAGAGACCTGGAAGGAGTCAGACTAGAAAGAAGTCAGTAATCAAGAGGAAACTAAAATAGACTCATGACACTTTGCAGAAAGCAATAAGGATGCAGACGAAAGCATGGATTCTCTCAAATAGAGGGAGTTGATTGCAGAATTCCAAAAGAAGAGTATGGATATTGTCCATTTAGGCATGAATTTAGGATTGGGAGGGAGCTAATCCCCAATGATGTGATCCATTAAATAACCCGTGAAGACTATGAAGTATTTGTCCATATTCTTCATTAGAAGTAGCAACCATGATAAGTAGCATGTGTTCAGTTTGACTCTAGAAGAAGTCTTCCTAAAAAAGAAGCCATGAATACTCTTGGTTGTCCATCTACATTTATGTTCCTATGACGAAAAGAAGTTGGAACCTTCATAAAGGAAGGGCATAGAATCTATAGAAGATTCCATGGACTCCAAAATTGAAAAGAAACATGAGGAAGAACATGAAGATTCCAAGAAAGAAAGAAAAGTCAGAACAACCAATTGAAGTAGTTGTGGTGAAGAAAAATGTATGTGAGTAATTACGAATGGAAGCATTGATAGGTACAAGGCGAGTTTCAGAACTAGAGAGTTCTCCTAGAAGGAGGGAGAAGGCTACGATGATAGCTTGTTCCAATAACCATATACACCTCTAGCTGAGCCACTATATCTCTTAGTGTAGTATCCATGGGTTGGAGTTTACATCATATGGATGTAAAAATTGTTCTTCTCAATGGAGTAATTGAAGAAGAAGGATGTGTAGAGCAAACTCAAGGTTTTGAGGTATACTAGAAAGAGACCCACATATGCAGATAGAAGAAGACCTCGTATGGATTCAAGCAATCTGGTGCAGAGCCTCTCGTGTACAACAAAAGCGTGGTGAAAACTTCCTATGACAAAGGAAGTGTATCAAAATGGTTCTTCAGAAGCCCAGAATGATGGATTGCGAAACCATGGCAAACTCCCATGATGACAGATCTGAAGAAGTTGAGAGACTTTGATCTAGTAGACCCGTCCCTGTATCGGTAATTGAATGGCTCGTTGATGTATTTGGAGAATACTCAGTCGAATATTTGTTTTGCTGTGAAAATAGTTCTAGGTGGAACCTAGCCATGAGAATTGAATAATTACAAAGCATGCCTTGAAATGTCTTCATGGGACATTTGAGTTATGATATATAGTTGCATGAATTTATCAATTCAGATTGGGTAGGGAGTGCAAATAACAAAAGAAGTGTTTCTTAGATATGTTTCAGTTTGAGCTTTGCCACGATATCATGGGCTACTAGGAAAAAGAAGTATGTTTCACTCAACACTATAGAAGCAGAGTATATTGCAGCTTGTGATGCTTGTATGGAAGTAATGTGGCTATGTAAGCTAGTTTTTGGACTGTCTGATCAAGTATTGGATTCGACTGTGATATATTGTGATGACTAGAGCTGTGTGAAGCTATCAGAGAACCCAATGTTTCATGACAGGTTGAAGCACATTGAGATAAGTACTATTTTCTTTGTGATAAAGTCCAAAGTGGAGAAGTGGTTCTCTAGTATATCTCCATTGATGAGCAGAAACCATATATTTTGGTAAAGCCTCTATCCAAAAAGAAAACTTTGCATACTTAAGGGACAAGTTGGACTCGTGGAGATGACTTCCTTATTGGAAAGGGAAGTGATTACTCCCTAGGTTGGGAGGGAGCACTGATATGTTACTGATATATGGACAATAATTTCCAGTTTGGAAAATGGTCCAGGTTGGTAAGTCACTTTCCAGTCCGAAAAGTGGTCAAAGATTCTTGATGGACAGTCATTTTCCAGTTTGGAAAATGGTCCAGGTTGGGCAGTGACTTTTCGGTTCGGAAAGTGGTCCAAGTTTTCTGGTGGACAATCATTTTCTAGTTTTAAAAATGGAATAGATAGTCATGGTCCGACAAATTGTTTAGGTACCATAGACAACGATTCCCCTTGTGGCCAGTGTGGGGGAATGGTCTAGGATAGTCATTCTCCTTGGAAATCACTCTAAGAAGTGGTCAAGCAAAATGGTTCACCTCTCCGAGCAATCATTCTTTTGAAGTTCAAAGTTGTGATCTGTTTCAAAGAATGGTTTGATGTAGGAGGTTGGTGCAGGACAATCATTCCCTAGGGCAGACTCATTCTCTCTAGGTTGCACTGTGATTAGTGTCGGAAGAATGGTCCAGGTTCAATAATCAAGGACAATCATTCTGATCCAAATTTTATGAGCATAACAAAATGAATACAGATTATTAAAAGATGCTTAACATAAAATAACAGAGATACAGTCAAACCAATTTTCTATTCAATAAGGAAATAAGTTGAAACTGTAAAATGCAGTAGAAAACAAACTTGTTGGAATGGTGGCGGCTTATCAATGAGAAGAGATGTGAAGACTGCGCTCATTCACAAGAAGATGATTACAATGAGTCTCTGAAGTCCTTTTTACAATAAATAGGAATGTCAAAAACCCTAGACATCCAAAAACCCAACCCTAGGAGATGAAGCGCCAAAAGTCATGTGGGCCCCGTTTGAGTAAGTTAGTACATCAACTTCCTGGGGTTGTAACTTTTGCATATGATCTCTGTTGTAGGTGCACGATATCCCATTGGAAAGGTCTAATTGAGAAGAACGGTTTTCAAATGGTCAAGGTGACTGCCAGAGGCAATCACCTGGGCCCCAAATCCCCATAAAACATCGTTTAGGGCCTCAAAACAGCCCTGGAAGTTTGGAACCCGAAAAACTGTCGAAAAACTACCAAGGTGGAAAAATGTTTTTCGAGCCAATGGAATAGGTTTTTGGCCACTGATATCCACCCGCTCGAGGAATATGTGTCACTTGTTGGTGGCCACCGAAGGATTTGCGCAAAACTATCCATCATCTCATTCCTCTATTGCATGAGGGCTTCCTCAAGCAACATTTTGAAAGGATCTCCTGTCCTGTCATCTTTCTTTTCTCCTGCCATGAGAGGTCGCTTGGGCATGCGAGAGATTTTGTCCTCAAGAGAAACAAGCTCAAGACCCAATTCTTTGTAACCTGACCTCGTTGGGGACATGCATTAAGACAAAAAGGAGTAGAAGGCTCTAATACCACTAATCCAAATTTTATGAGCAGAACGAAATGAATACAGATTATTAAAATATGCTTAACACAGAATAACAAAGATACAATAAAACTAGTTTTCTATTCAATAAGGAAATAAGCTGAAACTGTAAAATGCAACGAAAAACAAGCTTGTTGGAATGGTGGCGACTTATCTCTGAGAAGAGATGTGACGACTGCGCTCACTAGAAAGAAGATGATTACAGTGAGGCTCTGAAGGCCTTTTTACAATAAACAGGAATGTTAAAACCCCTAGACATCCAAAAATCTAACCCTAGGAGATGAAGCGCCAAAAGTCATGTGGGCCCCGTTTGGGTAAGTTAGTACATCAACTTCCCGGGGTCATAACTTTTGCATACAATCTCCATTTTAGCCACACGATAGCCCATTCAAAAGGTCTAATCGAGAAGAATGCTTTTCGACTGTCCCAGGTGAGTGTATTGTCAATCACCTGGGCCCCAAATCCCCAAAAAATATCATTTAGGGCCTCAAAACGGCCCCAGAAGTCTGGAACCCGAAAAACTGCCATGGTGGAAAATTGTTTTTCAAGCTAGTGGAATAGGTGGGTGGCCACCGATATCCACCTGGATCACATTCCCTAGGGTAGACTCATTCTCTATAGGTTTCACTGTGATTAGTGCTAGAAGAATGGCCCAGTTAGGTTGAATGATCTAGGTTCAACAATCAGGGGCAATCATTCCTTAGGGCAGACTCATTCTCTCTAGGTTGCACTGTGATTAATGTCGGAAGAATGGTCCAGGTTCAAAAATCAGGGACAATTATTCTTCTATGCTTGAGAATAATAGTCCAGACATCCCATGGCTGATGTTTAACTTTTCGAGGGCAAATGCTCTTCCGAATCTCGCATATGTGAGTGGAAGAGTGGCCCATATGAATTAGTTTGTATCATGACATTGTTGATATCAAATGATATGATTTTTGTGGAGAATGTATGTCTCTAGACAATAGTTGTATGCTACTGTGGTGGATGCGATCCACTGGTAGTGACTATGTGTCACTAGTTAGTAGTCGTGTGCTACTAAGAGTGGTTGTGTACCACTGGATAGTAGTTGTATACTACTATGTATATACATAGTTGTGTTCTATTGGATGGCATTGTTTTGATTGCCATGGATACTATCTAGTTGGATAATGATGACGGTGCTCATGATTTGATCATGAGATAGCTTGTGTGGCTATGATGATGCTACCAGCTGAATGGTTTGTTTGTGCTCAAGACCATTGCCTTTATTACCTCCCTAGCTAGGAGGGAGTGTTGATATTACGGTAGTTGCGGGAGCTATTAACCTCTACGTGTAACCTTTGATCAATCTAGAATATTCCAAGAAGCAAGAGAAACCTTAGAAGGTTAGGAAATAACCTTAGAAGACAAGTCGATCCAAGATAATAATTTATATTAAATTATTATCCTCCAGAAGTATAAGTCGGCCCAGTTAGATCACTTGGAGGACTATAAATAAGAGGGCACTAGAGCTCATTTGACACACTCACTCTCACAATTGCGTAAGGAAAAGTGGTGGCATGACTAGAGGAGAGTTGTAGTTGTGGCAGTGGTGACTTGGTCTTTGGTTATGGTTGGACTTTCTGCTTGGTTATGGTTTGGACTCTCTCCTTGGTACACTAGCTTTGGAGAGAGGTACACCACCTTGGTTGGCTATTGGTTCTAGGGTTTTCTTCTGGAATTATTCTATCTGTCAAGGTTAAGGTGCTCGAGGGTAGCCTTTGTGCCTATGGTTGGGTGACAATATTGTTATATTGTCTACGATGAAATGAGCACACCTATTATTCTAACAGTATCTGAGGTATTGGACCTTGTTCACGTCGAAGGAGCATTTCTCTAAGTTATCTTATAACTCATGTTGCCACATAGTGTGGAGGACATGTTGAATGTGTTGCAATTGTTCTACCCAACTCTTGTTGAAGACGAGGATGTTATCCAAATATACAACCACAAAGGAATTGGTGAAGGGCCGCAAGATGTCATCCATCAACCTCATGAAGGTGGTTGGGGCATTCATCGAGCCAATATGCATGAAGACCTTCCTTAGACTTGAAATTCGTCTTCCATACATCAATTTGTTCTATGGAGACTTGGTGGTAGTCGAACTTCAAATCAATATTACTAAAGAACTTGACCCCCTTGATCTAGTAGAGAAGGTCATCAATTCAAGGAATTGGGTACTGGTTCCTGGCTATGATTTTGTTTAGGGCATTGTAATCAATACAAAGTCACCATGTCCCGTCTTTGTTCTGTACAAGCATGATTGGGCTTCCGTAGGGTGAGGAGCTTGGTAGAATGTGCCCTTTTTGGAGCAACTCTTGTATATGGCGCTTGATTTCCTCATTTTCCACAAGAGAGCGTCGATACACTAATGGATTAGGTAGAGGCATTCCAAGATTTAGCTCAATTGAATGCTTGACCTAACAATGCAGAGGCACCCCGGTAGGTGAGGTGAAGATTTCCTGATATTCTTACACAACTTCATCCACTTGCTTTTGTTGCGTGGAGGAGCCCTGTGCAGAGGCCATGGATGTGGCCACAACCTTCCGTTCATTCTGAGAGAGAATCATGAAGAGGAAAAATTTTCTAGTCCGGGAGATGACCTTCCTGCATTGTTTAGTTGGGACCAGAGAAATTGCGGTAGGTGGAGCTACCTCTGGGATCATGTACAATTGTCTGCCCACAGTAGCAATGAAACTACGAGGCCTAGACTCATATACAACAAGGTTTTTCCACATATATGTCTAGCCTAAAATAATATAAAAAAATTCAAGTGGGAAACATCACACAATACCTCATCCTTGAAGGACTTCATGTCATAGGGCAGATAGCACTATTGGCTGATGCAAAGATCTTGTCCTTGTCTAAGCCACTCGATATTGTATGGATGCAGATGTGGTGTCGTCGACAACTCCAACTGCTTCACGACCTCTGTTGAGATGAGATTCTTTTGGCTTCCGCTATCAACAAAGAAATGTACCTGAGCACCCTTCACCCACATCTGCGAGTGAAAAAAGTCTCTCGCCTTCCTCCGACTCTTTTGATTCGTTTGGATGGATCTTGGTAGTAGCGATTGTGACACTTGGTTCTGCATCAATAATTCACTTCACCTAATCTAGATCTAAATCAGAGACAGAGCCTGGATCTTCCTCTAAGGCTTTCAACTCGACCACTAATCACTACTTTGAGTGACATTCATTGGTGCTGTGCTAGGGGATTTTATTGAATTCACAGCACTTCCCAGTGTCTTTCTTCGTCTTCCCATTAGCCTTTTTTTTTGTGACTTAGACTGATTGTCATACGATTTTGCATCCTTGCTTTGTCCTTTGTTCTATGTGTTGGGGATACCTTTTCCTGGCTTCTTTTGTGATGCATTAGCAGATCCAAACTCCCACTTATTCCTCTGCTTAAATTTTTTCTTGATTTTGACAACATATCAATAAGCGACTCTCAATGACGAGATGTAAAGAAACTCCATTTATGTTAAGATTTTCCTATGTAAGAACCCACAATATTTTAGAACTAGATGGCTCTCAGAGTCTCTATTACCCAACTTGGTGCGCAAGGTATGGAAGGTATTTGTGAACTCTGGCACCATCTAGTCCCTCTCTTGACACAATGTGGTCCTTATCGTGTATTGGTCGTCGTAGTTTCCAACAGGGTAATGTTGTTCCTTGATGGCATCCATAAAAGAGACCCAAGTGGGCTCAACCCAAAATATTCCAGACTCCTCTGTGGATTTTTTCTCATGGTAAGTCTCCCACCAATGTTTAACATGGGGGGCCGCCTTAAGGATTGCAAAGGCGATATTTTCCCTATTGAAAAAATTGTGGACATATAAATACCCTTCTGGTATATTTAACCACTTTTCCAAAGAATCTACATCTATCAGACCTTTAAGTATGAGAATATCAAAATTAACTTGTACCTTGAAGGGGGAGATTCCTCCAAAGTGGTCGCTTGATGAAGATGCCTCTGTTGATGCCAACAACCACCGAACGATCTGGGAAAAATGATCCATCATCTCATTCCTCTGTTTCACGAGGACTTCCGTGAGAAACAACTTAATAGAATCTCATTCTACCTTGTCTCTCTGTTCTTTTTCCATGGGAGGTCGTTCGGACTAGCAAGAGTGGTTGTCCTAAAGAGAAACTAGCTCGAGACCCAACTCTTTATACCCTGACCTTGTTGGGGACATGCACTAAGAAACGGCAAAGAGCAGACTACTCTGATACCACTGATTTGGATTATGTTGAGAACAAAATGAAGGCAGATATATAACAAGGAAATACATAGAGATATTGAAAGAAACAGAGAGATACATTAATACTCAATTTCTATTAAAGACTAAAATATGCAGAGAGTTTAAAAGAAAATATAAAGTGAAAATGAACTCGCTAGAATGGTGGTAGTTTATCTGTAAGAAGAGATGTGACGGCTACATGCATTCACAAGAAGATGATTACAATGAGGCTCCAAAGTCCTTTTTAACATAAAGCATAAATGAGAAAACCCTAAACATCCAAAACCCTAACCTCAGAAGATGAAACGCCAAAAGGTTTGTGGGCCCCGATGGGGTAGTTGATATGTCAACTTCCCTAGGGCATAAATTTTGCATATGATCTCCATTTGGGGCGCTTGATACCTCGTTAGAAAGGTCTAGCCAAGGAATACACATTCCAAGTGTCCCAATATAGGCCTCTAACATTTATTATGCATTTCCATGTCAAAAAAATGTCATTTAGGGCCTCAAAATGGCCCCAAAAGTTTGGGACCCGAAACAACTGTGGAAAAACTACCAAAATGGAAACTGTATGTTGAGCCAGTGGAGTAGGTGGGCGACCACCAATGTCCACCCGGATCATGGGTTCCATAAAATATGTATGATCCAAATGATCATTTTAGGTTATCACAAAATTGGTCCTAATTCTAGGCAATGTTTTAGGTCCTAAACTTCCGACACATTTTTCTGACCCTAAACAATATTTTTTTAGGTGGTCATAAGCCCTTTGAAGCATTGGCTTCAAATGGCTTGTACCTCACATCTTATAGAGGTCATATAGATCTTTCCAACATTCCAAAGAGTGACCCAATCATAGTTCACATGTGGAAGTTATGGCCCTAAGAAGTTAACATTCCAAACTAGCTTTTTGGGGCTCATAATCCTTTTGCCACCTCAACTCCAAAAGTTAGGGTTTATACTTCAGGGTTTGTGTAGTATACGTTTTTTGCTTCCTATTGTAATAAAAGGAGTTTCTCTCCTTCCAATTAAGGATTTTTTCAAATCATTGTTGCAGAAACATGTCTTCTAAAAGATAGCTACCATCATTCTAGTCATTGTACTTGTACAATGTTTCCCTCCATTGTTCATATAGATAAATCGGTTTCATTGTGTTTATCTAATCCTTTTATGTGTTTATTGTCTTTCATTTCATTCTCAACATATTCTAGATCAATCCGAGACCTATTTTGCTTATTTATTTTTGTAATGCAAAGCATATCACAAAAGAACATAAACAACATTAGATATTTACATTAGAAAATTTATCACATTGTAACATCCANCCTTTCTTATTTCCCTTGAAATAAGAAAGGAGAGTATGTGTGAGAATTAGGAGTATCCTCCAATAATGAAGCAAAGGGTCTAATTGTTTCTCAAGGACTGTACCTCCTCGAAGAAAAAGGAATAAATACGGTGATAATAGTAGGAGATTCATCAATTAACATATGAGCCCTAGCTACTAAAAGGATCCTATGAAATCCAAGTCAAGTGGAACTAATTGAAAGGTCACTCAATTTTATCAAAGCTTCCAACAACCTTGAGTTATATAAAATGCTCATAAACATGAACAAAACGATTGACCATCAAGCAAATGTGGGGGTTTGAATGGATGAAGGAAATTTAGCATTAGGTGTAAGTGTCACCATAATTAAACCCATCCCATGATAAACCCTATGTTGAATATTTTTAGTAGTTGGATGATGAACCTAGAGAACAATTGCAATATTTCAAACATGGGAGAGATTGGGGTCTTAAATCCAACATCAACCATTTATTATTACACATCGACATTTATCCATATAAGTGTTATGGGGAAGGTTTGTGTTGAAACATGTGGGTACTACCTAAAGGTTTGGTTCTTCCTATTATTGCTTGAAGCAGGGGTGATGTTCATTTATGCAAGCCCTAATGCCCGCTAACCCGAGTGGAAGGTTTTCATGAGAGTAGAGATTGAAGACCCATCCATTATTTGTCTAGGAGCCAAGGTACCATGCATAAAAGCTTGGTATCACAATGGGGTTGGAGAGATTCATACTTCCGTGGTTTCTTCCATCAGATTCGAAAGGATTTGCAACCTAGATTTAGGAAAATATATGTCTCATTGTCACTGTGCAAGCACTAGTTGTGCACTATGTGACCTTAAAATGGTCAAAAAGGGTATGAAATATTGCTACAAAGATATGTTTCAAATGTAAGATTTCATGGTAGATTCCATCAGAAAACAAAAAATATCGAAATAGGATTAGAATTTAGTAGGAAATGTGATAGAATGAGAATAGGAAAGAGCATGAGGCCTTCATGCATTCCCAAACGCAAAAAGCAGTATGAGCTCAAAGTGTCAATGAGAACATTAGTGGCTCTTTTGGATGGGGTGGTGGAACATTTGGGTCTTTCTCCTATTTCCAAAAAGAACCTCATTCCACTTGATAGTGGAGATCATGGACCCATACACCATTTGTTCAAGAGCAAAGGGATCATGGGAAAAATCTTGGTATCATGATGGGGTTGGAGAGATTTAGACTATGGCTGTTTCTTCCATAATATTCCTAAGGATTTATGGCCTAGATTCAAGAAAATCTAGGGATAATTGTCACTATGCAAGCACTAATTGTGCACTCGGTGACCTAAACATGGTCAAAAGAGGTACAAAATGTTGTTGTAAATATGTGTTTGAAATGCAAGATTTCATGGTAGATTGCACCAAAAAATGAAAAATATGGGAAGAGGATTAGAAAGAATATTGACAGATTGAGAATAGGGAAACAACACAAGGCGTAGTGGACATTAAAGCCTTCATGCATTCCAAGAAGCAAAAACAGTATGAAATCAAGGTGTCAATGAGAACATTGGTGGATATTTTGGACAAGGTGGTGGAACATTTGGGTTTTTCTTCTATTGCTAGCAAGAACCTCATTCTACCTGCCATTATTGAGGTCAAAGAGGAATTTGGGAAAGAGGGTCCCTCCCTGAATCAATCGAAGGTGAAGTAGGGAACAATAGAAGAAGCTTGGATGCTAGTGTATGCACGAGTAGAAGAAGACCCCTAGGGAAATATTTTTAAGCTTTATATTTGCAGTTTCAAGTATGTATTATTGAGTAATTTTGTTTTTAGGCCAATATGTTCAACGATACTCCTACTAGTTTAGAAAAAATAGAAATAACATAGATTAGAACACTTTTGTGGGCAAAAAAATCAAATATCTAAGAAGGTTTTGGCCAAAACTCCTTTCATCTTGTATTGCACAGTTCTACGGTCTGGCTATAGTCATTTTTCTAATAAAAATTAAATTGTTTATGTTTAAAAATAAATAAACACACACACACACACAATATATTCTTAACACACTACATGAAAAACATTAACACAAATCATCACAAATAGATTACACACACACACACACATAATTGATTCTCAACACACTACTGGAAAAACATTAACACAAACCATCACAAATAGATTACACACACACACACAATTGATTCTTAACACACTACTAGAAAAACACTAACACAAACCATCACAAATAGATTAAATTACATTTCTTATGGAAAAAAAGTAGTGCACCACTTGTAATTTACATGAATAGATGTTAGATGTGTGAAAGAAGACCAAAATTGTCTATCCAATGAATAGAAATTATTAGATGAACTAGGAGAAGGAAGGGGGGAGAGGATGAGAGAACTAGGTTCCTACAAGATTTTGACACTAGTGTTTCTCAAGGTGATGTCTCTCTAGCCTACATGTCCTTTTTCCTCTAGCAAAAATGGTGTATTGTAGATTGTTTAGAGGATTTTCTTGCTAAGTTAGAGGTATTCTCGAACAAGTTTGTTGATCATTCTCATGCAAATCCTATACCTGCCAGGGTTCCAATGTGAATGGTGGTGAAGGAGGCCTTTGGTTGGGTGACCATGTGGTGATCAACAATGGGAATGAATCAATAGGGTCATCTACTTTGGATAATTTTGATAGAGGTCTTAAAAGTGCCTTAATCAAGACATATCAAGATGCAAGTTTTAGTTAGAGAGTAGTATGTCGTTCTTCTTCTCTATTTTTTCTCCATTATATCCCTAATCATTACTATCTCAAGGGAAAACTCAGCTCAAATATAGATCAACGACATCTTTTGATGAGGACCCCATGGTGGGATCTATGAAGCCTTTGGTGGGTAGTGAAAGAGTTGAGGGTTGGTCATATCCATTGGGTTTCTTGGAACTAATGTTTAATTAATTCATTAGAGCTTAAGATGTAAGGAATCGCTTGAAGAATTATGGGTATGAAGGGGATTGTAAGTGGAGTGGTGAGGAGACAAGCTTAGCAAAGGGTAAGAGACATGTGCATAAGAAGGTAAGTCGAATCCATTTGATTTTGGGGGCAGAGGGTAAGAGATGTGTGCATAAGAAGGTAAGTCCAATCTATTTGGTTTTGCAGGAGGATATTTGGATGCATCAGGTAGTGGAGTTGGTGACTCAAGCACTAGTGTGCCACTTTGGGAATAAAAGAATGAGCGACAAAACTTGATGGAAATATATTGGAGAAACTAGGTTCCAACATTGGGATATCTTCCCCAGTTTCATATTCTAGCCATGGGTTGGATGGCCTTTATTCTCAAGGATGTTGCTAACATGCAAAAGGTTTTTGGGAGAAGTAGGTCATGGGACTTGACTCCATTATTGCTAAAGTAATGGTCTCCATTTTTCAATTCGAAGCTAGAGAAATCTTCTGTCATTCCTATATAAGTGAAATTTCCTAGACTACCCCTTGAGTTTTGGTCCTTGGAGGTCTTCAAGGAGATTGGGAACACCATAGGGACCTTCATCAATGCCAATATGAGTTTCAAGGAGACTAACATCATGATCGTTGGTTTAATTTTAGTAGGAATCGATTTAAAGAAGGATGTAGCGAGGGAGATGTTTATACTATAAGGTCCAATCCCTCACTCACTAACTTTGGAAAACTATAGAATTCCCTTTTAGTGAATCAAATGACATAACTATGATTGCTTAGTAGAAAATTATGGTTCGCCATTTCAAAGAAAGGTTTGGATTAAAAATGGGGGAGGTTTCGGTGTAGAAGGGTTTCTCTCGACGAAGAGGTTAGGGTTGCAAAATCTCCCTAAGGGGAAGATAATCAGAGGCAAGATGGGGTATCCCATGGGATCATTGAGATCCATGAGTTGCAAAAACTAGGTTTTGAGGATCATCTCAATAGAGGTTTGGTTCAACACAACATAGAGCAAGATGCAACTCTTTTATCCTCCTCCTTAGTTAAGCATATTCATGAATATCCTTCTGTCCCTTATAGCCACAATGATAATTTCAGTGGTGATATTTCTTTGGCTAGGGTTTTGGAAATGATGTCCTCCTTGAAGATAAGCTTATATGTGGAAGGACAAAAAAAGGTTTATTCATCATTGGTCTGTCAAGAGGGTGAATGTAAAGAGGTTTTATCTGGCTCCTAGGTGCCTATCTCTTTATAAGGTGCAGGTCATGTGAAAATTTCTAGTTCTTCTACAAAAAGTGAAGACTCTTAGAGATGCCTTGAGAGATATAATTTAACATATAGACAAATGTGTTATAATCATGGGAAGCTTAGTCTAGTAGGGGTTTTGGGGGATTTAACCTCAACAACCCCAATGGGATTAAAAAGAGGTAGGAAATCCTCCATATTTATGGCATGGAAATTGGTAGAAAAGGAAGCTTTGGTAGGTAAACAACATCTTTTGGATGGGGTTCTTAGAGTAGTGACCTCCCCCTAGAAAGTGTGCATCATGAAACTTATAACTTTGAATGTAAGAGGATTGGATTAGTCCTCCAAGAAATTGGCCTTACATAGATTAGTTAATGACACAACGAATATATTTTTCTACTTCAAGGGACCGTGGGTGAGGGTGTTATGTTGGTCTTTGGATTGGAAAGGATGTTTTGGGATTGTGATTTTTGTTCTATTGACTCATTTGGATGATTAGGGGGGTTGGGGGGGGGTGTGTTAATTTCAACATGGAGAAAAGGGGATTTCAAATATTTTAAAACTTTCTCCTTTGCATTAAGTATAGGTATGGTGCTCTTCACCTAGGAGCCCAATAAATAAATCATTGTGCTCAATATCTATGGTCCTTATTCTAATCGATTGTATTTTTGGGATAAAATATTTGCAAAGAGTATTATGAAGCAAAGGCTGCTTATTGTGGGTGGAGACTTAAATTTATTTTTGGGTAGTTCTGAGATTTGGGGCAAAGCTACAAATGTTGATGTTCTCACTTATTCCTTTATTAGGAATAAGTTGATAAACTATTTTTGTATGATATAAAATCGGTTTAAATGCAACCCACTTGGAGGAATATGAGCACAAGGGTGGCTAGGGTTGCAAAGTGTCTTGATCACTTTTTGGTTAGTAATGTTATTGTCTCAAATTCTCAAAGGATTAGGAAATGGACATGGGAGGGAAATCAAATGATTTTCCTATATTCTTAGATAGAGTAAATAAGGGGGAAAATCCCTCACCCCTTCAAGTTCAACTCAATTTAGTTGGGGGATGAAGAATATGTTCAATTGGTTAAGGAGATTTGGTGAGGATTCGATGATTCCTCCCATGAAACAATTGCACAACAATTTATCGAAAGCCTTATGAAGATCAATCATATTTCAATGGAGTGTGCACATAAGAAAAGGTCGAAGGACGATCGATTTCTTGCAATGTTGCTGCTCGGCTATAAGAATTGGTTTTATCGGATTTGGCAAGCTTCCTTGATGAAGGATTTAAAAAGGAGGTAAGGGAGTTGGAACAAAATAAGAGAAAGTTGTTGGCTGATGAGGAGGTAGCTTGGAGCCTCAAGAGCTCGACTTTATGGTTAGATTAGGGGGATAACCATACAAAAAATTTCATAAATTTGCCAATCATTGTAAAAATGTAAATACAATCTAGCAGATGCAAAAGATGGATGGACCAATGGCCTCGTCTTTTGAGTATATTGCATAGTTGGGGGTTGAACATTTCAAGGGATTCTACAAAGATGACTGCATGACTACATGTTTTCCTAGCTTTGTTGATATATACATTGCCATGAATATTCCACTGAAACAACTCGTCACAACATATCTTTTATTATGCTGAAATATTTTAATATGGAGGTTTATTTCCTTAGATATCATGTTTATTATCACTAGCTTATTGCTCAAATTTATGAAAATAAATTAAATACAAAAATAAAATAACAACCAAGTGAACACACCATTCATACAATTGAACACAAGATGCATCCTAGGAAACCCAATACGAGACAAAACCCAGCTAGATAGCGAGGCCTATGCTCTACTCTCTTTTCTTCAACTATGAAATGCAAGTATAAAGAAAAGGGGCACTCACTATAGAGTTTCCTTTGACATTGTGGCCAAAATGAATGCTGCAAAATATTTTTCTTCCTCTTTTACGCTATCAAATCCCATTCCTAGGTGTTTTGGTCAACCATGGAACAAGTACAATACTAAAGAATTGAACCCTTTCTCCTCCGACTGGCCTAGTAATTAATATAGCCTAACAATCATATAGGGTTAGGGTTTTTGCATGCCTTGACCCTCAATTAGTGATAAGGTTTTGGACCTTCTAGAATATTCTTGAAAGTCCTATGTGACTAGTCCCATATTTGTGTGTAATGGGCACTGGCATGGCATCCACTCGGTACCATGGTGGTCAACAAGGTAGGTTAAATTGCGAGAGGCATAAATTCTGCATACGAGCTCCGATTGGAGTGATTTTTACATCGTTGGAAAGGTCTTGGTGTGTATAACAATGTCAAGGGAATAGACCCATGCTTCTAAGTTTTGACCCCCAAAATTGTCGTTTGATGCCTAAAAATTGTTCTACAAGGTTCTGGACCCCAATTCTCCAAACTGGGACCTGCCACTAAAATGGGCCCTGTAAGCTAACTCCTTTGATTTTTCCATCTAGAAAGTACCAAGATAAATGATAAAATATATAATGATTCATTTTGTATCATACCTCTCCATTTAGGGAGGCTTTTGGTCCCCAAATTATTCTACCGAATGAGGTGAGTAAAAATTCCCTCTACCTTCTACGTGGAGTACCATTTTTTCTTTCCTAGAAGTTATCCTTTCAACCCAATCTGCCAAAGGTCATGTTGCCCCTGTCTGGTAGTTCTGGACTTCCTCTATAAAACTATATCTTCTTCCAACTCCGCTCGAGCTTCTAGTGATAAGTCCTCTATGGTAGGTAGGACCTACTCTTTAGTTCCTTGATCCAATATGGAAGGCTCATAGAGTTTTAGATTCTCCACATTCACTACTAAGTAAATGTGCATATATGGGGGTAGAATGAGACTATAGGTATTATCACCCACCTTCTCCAATAATTGAAAAATATCATATTGCAGAGCCTTGATATTATTACCAAGAACCCATGGTGTTTCTTTATTTGGCTGTATCTAAACTCAGTCTCCTACTTTGACTGATTTCTCAATTTCGTGTTGATAATGACATGCCTTGTACCTTTCTTGTGACTACTTCAACATATCCTATACCTGCAAATGGATCTTTTGCCTAATATTTTCATCACAATTTTATGCTTTCAATGCTTCTCGTGTGATGTCTTCCTCTATTCCTCCTTGCTATCTATAGACAACATCCAAGGGAAAAGGTGGCAAATACCTAAAACAAGTTTTGAAAAGGGACTTACTAGTAGAAGTGTGGACTACTCTATTATAAGAGTGTTGAATGTAGATCATATTTTCATCCCAGATCCTTGGATGCTTTTGATTGTAACCCCACAAAAGTTGTACCAATGTCATGTTGACTACTTCCGTCTGCCTATTTGTCCATGGGTGGAATGTTGCAGATCTCTTCAACTTGGTGTCCATCTTCTCCCAAAGTGTAGTCCAAAGGGCACTAAGAAATATGGTATCCCTATTTGAGATGATGCTCCTTGGTATTCCAAAGTGCACCTAAACATCTTCAAAGAACATGTTTAATGCTTCTTGTCCTTTGATGGTATTTTTACAAGTAAAAATAATGCACATCTTGTTGAACTGGTCAACTAGCACAAACAAATAGTCATGTCCCTTCTTGGTTGTTGGAAAACCACCCACAAAATCCATGGAAATGCTTTCCCAAGGTTGAGTGGGTATAGGTAAGAGATAGTATAAACCTTGCTTTCTATTGTAGGGTATGTCGATACAATAAATCATACATCCTCTAATACACCAAGCTACATATTCTTGCATTATGGGCCAATACATATAGCTTTGTAAGTTGGCAACTGTTTTCCCAACACCAAAATGTCCTGCAACCTTGGAGGTGTGAACCTCTCTAATAAGCTGCAATATTTCACCTTTAGGGATACAAACCTTGGCTATCTTGTAGAGAAACCCATTCTGAAAATGATAGTTAGCCTTATCGTCACCTTCTTTGTAAATACCTCTCTTTAGGGCCTCTGAATATGATCAACTTCCTATTGTAAATGACTCTTTCAAGTAAGAAAGTTTTTGTATATAATAAGTAAATTTTATGTTTCTAAACGATGAATGTAAGAGTTTCATTTACAACAATTTTGGTTATTAATTTTCTTGATGCAATAAAATTAACTGGTAGATAGATAATATAATAACAATTTGATTACAATATTTACAAAAGATCAACTAGCGAAATACATGGAGTTCTAGTTGGTCTCCCTTCTCCATTGTTGTTAGTTGACCATTGCCTGAAAATGAGTGCTTCCTCCTAGCCAGCTAGGAACAGGGCTGCTCTGGCTCCCTAGCTCCAGGAATCCTTGCGGTTTCCTGTCCACTGAGCCCAAAATCCCAACAACTAGCCAATCTCATATGCAACCAAAATTTCCCAAACAAAATTCTTTCTCCAAAGTTTTTTCCTCCTCCCTTCTCTCTCGAATCCCCCTTCTAAATGACCAATATCCCCTTCTTTAATCTCCCATTACCCTTCTCCTCAACACTCCTCTCCTCTGACATACCTTGTCTCCCTTGACTTCCTTCCCCCATCCCTCATAAATTCTTATCTACCCTTATAAATTCCCCATATACCCTTATCCCTTCCAACCTGCCCATCACACGTAATACAATCAATAATCAATTCATTCATTGTTACATAATTTAATCTATTAATTAAAAAATAATAATCAAATCTAATTAGTTAAATAATCCACTTGACTTAATTAAATTAATGATTTTGATTATTTAATTAATTTTATTACATTAATGACTTGAATTACATTACTTAATTATAATTATTAATTAATCCATTTGGGGTGTTACATACACCCACCCTTCAAGTGACTTCACTTTGAAGTTATGGTAATTCACAATACAAGGATAATAATAACATGATTCATAGATCTACATCATATAAGCAACACCATTAATTTAATACACTCATAAATACTAGTGTACATGCGTAAGGCATGTATGCGTAGTTGGCACATACATAACTCGTGTGTGTACTAATGGCAATAATTATCACATCTAATACAACTCATGTATGCTTCCAATCCAATCAACAATGCAATTAACTTTATAATGAATAAATCAACCATTTACAATATTAGCAGAATCCTTCAATTATAGTAATTTAGCACAAAGCGACATTTACCTAGATAATTGTAATTCAATTAAGCATTTTTTTTAAAGAACAAAGAGAAAAGTAGACACTTCTGCTATAGGATTAAAACCCCACACACTCTCAACTACTTCTAACACCCTACCTCCTAACCTACTTCCATCTTCCCTCCCTTTCCATTCTCTGTTGGACTATCTTGGAGCATCAACTATATTGACCTAATTCCAGATAAAACCCGTAAGTGGAAGTGTCAACTACCTTGACCAAGCTTCCCCAACAGGTAATTGGCAGTCAACATCACATGTCTAGGGGAGCGTGACCTAACACCATCCTCACATGACTCCAGGTTTCAGAGGATACATGGTGGGAAATGCCTCCAACCCTCCCAATAGAATTAGGGTCCACACCGTATCATGGACCATACGGTGGCATTGTGTTGCTGTGATTTTGTCATCTTATATATAGTTTCATGCTGTTTCGCTACCTGAAAAATCTTTACTTTCCCACATATCATAACAATGCATTTGAACCAACATAATTTAACATAGACAGATTCATACAATATTGTTTCTCGGTTGATGTTTAGGACATCAACCATTTATTATCATTATCCTTTGGATATTTCATAGCCCATAAATTTTCTGGTTAGTTATAACACATACTCCTGCATATCCATACACTACTAACATGTATTTGAATTTAACCATATCATTAACTCGGTATCCACGTACCAATATCTTTCAAATTCAAATTTTCGATTTAGAAATAGGTTGCATACTATCTATCATAAATCACATAATGATAAACATTCATAGTATTTACATTCACATAGGTCCATATGTCCCGAATTTAAAGTGTATAGTGTTCCACAAATAATAAGCAAACAAAGATACGACTAGGCCATAAGTAATTCTAGCTATCTAAGTCAAAATGTGGCATTACATACACCCGTCCTTCGGGAAACATAGTCCCAAGGTTATGGTAAACAAATCAAGGGATGATATCGTCGTAAGGTCTCTGCATCCTCCCAAGTAGTATATCTTGGGATATGCTTGTCCCGCTGGACCTTAACTTGGTCTACAAAATGGTTCTTGAGCTATCGGACCCTACAGTCCAATATGTGTAATGGCTCAACCAAGATAGTTACCACGTCTGAGACCTTCAATTCCTTCCAATTTAGTTTGTGAGATTCATCAGCAACATAATGTCATAGAACATATATATGCAAAACATTATGAGTTTTATGCAAGTGAGATGGTAGTACGAGGCGATAGGCAACAGGGCCAATTCTCTCTTGAATTTGAAATGGTCCTATAAATCGAGGCGACAAATTTTTCCCTTTCCCAAACTGAATGGTACTCTTATTAGGCCTGATACGAATGAAAACTTGATCTCCTACTTTATAACTTCCGCCAGTCCCATGTGCATCAACATAAATTTTATGTCTATCATGTGCCTCGTTTAATCATTGTCTAATCTAAATAACCTACTCCTACATCTCTTGAATCAATTATGTCCCTATTGTCACTCGGTCTTCTAGCCTTTCCCAAGTCAATGGTGTCTTGGATGGCATCCCATATAGATCTTGATAAGGTGACATTCCAATTGAGTCGTGAAAAATGTTATTGTACGCGAACACTACTAAGGGTAGGTACTTCTCCCAATGGGTTTGATTATCCATAACATAAATCCTAAGCATGCCTTCCATAACCTAATCTACTCTTTCAATTTTCCCATCTGTTTTAGGATGATATGTTGTGCTCAAGTTCAAGTGAGTCCCTAATGTTGACTGCAAACTTGTCCAAAACCTAGAGGTAAACTGAGAGTCCCTCTCTGAAATCATCTTCTTGGTTAGCCCATGCAGACGTATAACTTCACTTATAAAAACATGCGCCACATATGTGATATCATAAGTGTCTTTGACTAAAACAAAATGAGCACTCCTGGTCAACTTATCAGCTATAATAAGAATGGAATTGTGCCTCTACGATGTGAGTGGAAATCCCACAACGAAATCCATAGAAATGACTTCCCATTTGGACATAGGAACATCATGTGGTTGTAGGAGACATGTCGAGTGACGATGATCAACCTTTACTTGTTGACACTCAATACACTTAGTGATGAAATGAAATATAACGCACTTCATGCCTGTTGTTGGTCCTAAGGTCTGCACATGACTGCTAGAGGGAAGAGCTAGGCCACCTCAGTTGTTGGAATGATTGGTTTTTTATAGGTTTGATTGATTTGTTTAATGGTCATCTAATCAATGAGCTCTCAAGGACAGGGATCTAGTTGGAATGTTCAACAACATAAACTACAAGGTTTTCCTTAGCTGGTGGCATGCATTCTGGTAAGCAGATAAAATTATAGAAATAAAACATAGAAAATACTAACAAGCATACAATTTGTCACATGTTGTATAAATTTTCAGACTTGAAATAATATTTCAAATCCAAAACATGTACCTAAACACAAATTCTCCAGACATGTTGTATGGCAATAAACAATTTACTAAGACAATAGTTGAAATCAGGTTGTATGTCAATAAATAGTTCATTGAGACAATAGCTGAAAAGAGAAGAAACAATTCTTCACATACATTTCACATGCATTCAAATAAGATAATAAGACAAACCAGATTTGAGAAGAAACAGTCTGTCACCATAAATTATATTTACTAGGTGGGAAACTTAGCAGTTTTACACTTCAAAGATCATCCAAAATCCTGATGCTTGATACCCAAAAATATAAACCTGGTTCCATTCATAAATTCATATATTTATCCCCATCCAGAGAGGGTTCAAATACCTCTATCAGATCTGAGTTATAGATTTCCACTTTACATTACATTTAGATCCAGTAGATATAAACTTCATTATTTAGTTTTAATTACAATTCATGAACTAAGAGAAGTTGAGTTCAAGTGCTAGTTCATAGGGATAACTCCCCATCACTTTGACCTTAATCAAAACATTATTCTTATGAAAAAAAGGAAATTTATTGCAAGTGGCAGTAATATCTCTAACTAAACCAAAAATATTCTATCACTTTAACTGGAGCTATTGCTGATAACTAAAGTGAAAGAGTTGCATAGTCTTCATAAGTTGTAACTGGATGTTGACTTTGCATTGATGCTCATGCACGCCAATAAGTGGAGACATATCTTGAATACTGGTAGACCAAGCTTGCATAGGCTTTGTTCTCTTTGTTTTTTTAACAGGAGTAGACATTAGATGATCTCCTTCAGGAACATGCAGGTTTTTTGGTGTTTATTTTGCAATTTTTGATATTTTTTTTTTGTAGCTTTGTATGTTGCAGCTCAAAAATGTGATTTTGTTGTTAGAGATCTCGAATTTGCTGCCTCATGCTATCTTTTGTTATTTGAGGGCTTGCACCTGTTGATTACTGACATTCATGCCCTTGTCATCTTGAATTTTAGGCTTGATCTCTGTCTTTACTCTGCTCTCATTTTTGAGTTCATGCTCTTCCTCAACAGGCCTATTGAGATCAATGGAGAGCTTGGCCTTCCTTCATCTCATCTCATATATGTGTTTCTTCTTAGGTTTTTCATCAATGGTGCCTTTCATAGGTTCATGCACCATCAAACTTTTCCCCTTTTCTTCTGGTTTGGACTCCTCTAAATCCTGCTTTGGGACACGTTCTATTTCTGGTCTTATATCTTCAAAATCTTGCTCAGGGTCTGGACCAATGTCCATCAAATCTTGCTTTGGTTGTGAATCAACAATGTATTATGTTTCCAAAACAACAAGTTTGACACCCGAGGTCTCCTCCTTGCTGCATTTCCGCCTAATCTTGCCGTCTGGCATTCTCTTCAAGGTGTGGATGGCCATTTCCTCCATGTTGGTGAATTCAAAGGGGTCTTCATTAGTGTTTTGATCCTCAATCACAATGGGATTCTGCTCCTTTAAGGATGGATCAAACAAGGCCTTGGATTTCAACGTCAACTGGTTGGTTAACCCGATCTTTCGATTAGGTTTGCTTGGCATTTCTGGGACCTCACTCCCCTTTCTCTTTTTTCTTTGTTTTGCCACTTGGGGCTCTTTAATCTGTCTACATAATGAAAAAAATTCAACTGCAACAATATCATGACTGACATGCTTACTCCTCCTTTGTTTGCTTGTTTTCAATTCGGGAGTTTTGTCTACCTGCATAGTGTCGAAATTTTATATTTTCTAGTTACACAGTTACAATTACTTAATCCAATAGCAATTGTAGTAGGATCACTGAAAGATAGACAATAAAAAATACAATAGAACACAAATATTATCTTGGGAAACCCTCGTGGGGGAGAAATCCCAACAACTAAATTCCTCAATATAGATTCCTTCAACTAGTACAATGATGCGATATAGCTCTCCAAGAAAGACCAAGACCAAAACACCAAAAGAACCAGTCTCCAAGACTTGTGCTCTAGACCTTCTTATGTGCTCCAAGATGCACAAGAGAAGTATGTGAGTGCGTATCCAAATGAGAGGAACCCATCCTCTATTTATACACAAAAATGTCTCTTGAAGAGACATGAGTCTTGACATAACTAACCCATAATAAGTAAAATACCAATAATATAATAATTTATGTTGAGCGGACTTGTACAATATAATTATAATAACC
>JASDQU010100741.1:73339-100934 GCA_032191745.1 Picea mariana | reverse complement strand
GAGGAAAATTTTTCTAGTCTGGGATATGACCTTCCTGCATTGTTTAGTTGGGACCAGAGAAATTGCGGTAGGTGGAGCTACCTCTGGGATCATGTACAATTTTCTTCCCACAATAACAATGACACTACGAGGCCTAGACTCATATACAACAAGGTTTTTCCACATATATGTCTAGCCTAAAATAATATAAAAAACTTCAAGTGGTAAACATCACACAATACCTCATCCTTGAAGGACTTCATATCATAGGGCAGGTAGCACTATTGGCTGATGCAAAGATCTTGTCCTTGTCTAAGCCACCCGATATTGTATGGATGCAGATGTGGTGTCGTCGACAACTCCAACTGCTTCACGACCTCTGTTGAGATGAGATTCTTTTGGCTTCCGTTATCAACAAAGAAATGTACCCGAGGACCCTTCACCCACATTTGCGAGTGAAAAAATTCTCTCGCCTTCCTCTGACTCTTTTGATTCGTTTGGATGGATCTTGGTGGTAGCAATTGTGACACTGGGTTCTGCATCAATAATTCACTTCACCTTATCTAGATCTGAATCAGAGAAAGAGCCTGGATCTTCCTCTAAGGCTTTCAACTCGGCCACTAATCACTGCTTCGAGTGACATTCGTTGGTGCTGTGCTAGGGGATTTTATGGAATTCACACCAGTTCCTAGTGTCTTTCTTCGTCTTCCCATTAGCCTTCTTTTTTTGTGACTTAGATTGATTGTCATATGATTTTCCATCCTTGCTTTGTCCTTTTTCTATGTGTTGGGGATACCTTTTCCTGGATTCTTTTGTGATGCATTGGCAGATCCAAACTCCCACTTATTCCTCTGCTTAAATTTTTGCTTGATTTTGACAACATATCAATAAGTGACTCTCAATGACGAGATGTCAAGAAACTCCATTTATGTTTGGATGTTCCTATGTAAGGACCCACAGTATTTTAGAACTAGATGGCTCTCAGAGTCTCTATTACCCAACTTGGTGCGCAAGGTATGGAAGGTATTTGTGAACTTTGGCACCGTCTAGTCCCTCTCTCGACACAATGTGGTCCTTATCGTGTACTGGTCATCATAGTTTCCAACAGGGTAATGTTGTTCCTTGATGGCATCCATAAAAGAGACCCAAGTGGGCTCGACCCCAAATATTCCAGACTCCTATGTGGATTTTTGGTCATGGTAAGTCTCCCACCAATGTTTAACATGGGGGGCCACCTTAAGGATTGCAAAGGTGATATTTCCCCTATTGAAAAAATTGTGGACATATAAATACCCTTCTGGTATATTTAACCACTTTTCCAAAGAATCTACATCTATCAGACCTTTAAATATGGGAATATCAAAATTAACTTGTACCTTGAAGGGGGAGATTTCTCCAAAGTGGTCGCTTGACAAAGATGCCTCTGTTGATGCCAGCAACCACCGAATGATCTGGGTAAAATGATCCATCATCTCATTCCTCTGTTTCACGAGGACTTCCGTGAGAAACAACATAATAGGATCTCCTTCTACCTTGTCTCTCTGTTCTTTTGCTATGGGAGTTCGTTTGGACTAGCAAGAGTGATTGTCCTAAAGAGAAACTAGCTCGAGACCCAACTCTTTATACCCTGACCTTGTTGGGGACATGCACTAAGAAACGACAAAGAGTAGACTACTCTGATACCACTGATTTGGATTATGTTGAGAACAAAATGAAGGTAGATATATAACAAGGAAATATATAGAGATATTGAAATAAACACAGAGATACATTAATACTCAATTTCTATTAAAGACTGAAATATGCAGAGAGTTTAAAAGAAAATACAAAGTGAAAATGAACTCACTAGAATGGTGGTAGTTTATCTCTAAGAAGAAATGTGACGGCTACGTGCATTCGCAAGAAGATGATTACAATGAGGCTCCAAAATCCTTTTTAACATAAATCATAAATGAGAAAACCCTAAACATCCAAAACCCTAACCCCGGAAGATGAAACGCCAAAAGGTTTGTGGGCCTCGATGGGGTAGTTGATATGTCAACTTCCCTAGGGCATAAATTTTGCATATGATCTCCATTTGGGGTGCTTGATACCTCGTTAGAAAGGTCTGGCCAAGGAATACACATTCCAAGTGGCCCAATACAAGCCTCTAACATTTATTAGGCGTTTCCATGTCAAAAAAATGTCATTTAGGGCCTCAAAATGGCCCCAAAAGTTTGGGACCCAAAACAACTGTGGAAAAACTACCAAAATGGAAACTGTATGTTGAGCCAGTGGAGTAGGTGGGCGACCACCAATGTCCACCCGGATCATGGGTTCCATAAAATATGTATGATCCAAATGATCATTTTAGGTCATCACAAAATTGGTCCTAATTTTAGGCAATGATTTAGGTCCTAAACTTTCGACACATTTTTCTGACCCTAAACAATATTTTTTTAGGTGGTAATATGCCCTTTGAAGCATTGGCTTCAAATGGCTTGTACCTCACATCTTATAGAGGTCATATAGATCTTTCCAACATTCGAAAGAGTGACCCAATCATAGTTCACATGTGGAAGTTATGGCCCTAAGAAGTTAACATTCCAAACTAGCTTTTTGGGGCTCATAATCCTTTTGCCACCTCAACTCCAAAAGTTAGGGTTTATACTTCAGGGTTTGTGTAGTCTATGTTTTTTGCTTCCTATTGTAATAAAAGGATTTTCTCTCCTTCCAATTAGGGATTTTTTCAAATCATTGTTGCAGAAACATGTCTTCTAAAAGATAGCTACCACCATTCTAGTCATTGTACTTGTATAATGTTTCCCTCCATTGTTCATATAGATAAATTGGTTTCATTGTGTTTATCTAATCCTTTTATGTGTTTGTTGTCTTTCATTTCATTCTCAACATATTCTAGATCAATCCAAGACCTCTTTTGCTTATTTATTGTTGTAATGCAAAGCATATCACGAAAGAACATAAACAACATTATATATTTACATTAGACCATTTATCACATTGTAACATCCGTCATATTTTCCCAAGGGTGACAATAGTTGGGGGGGGTGGGGTCCTTTTTTATTTCAAGGGAAATAAGGAAGGAGAGTATGTGTGAGGATTAGGAGTATCCTCCAATAATGAAGCAAAAGGTCTAATTGTTTCTCAAGGACTGTACCTCCTCGAAGAAAAAGGAATAAACACGGTGATAATTGTAGGAGATTCATCAATTAACATATGAGCCCTAGCTACTAAAAGGATCCTATGAAATCCAAGTCAAGTGGAACTAATTGAAAGGTCACTCAATGTTATCAAAGCTTCCAACAACCTTGAGTTATATAAAATGCTCATAAACATGAACAAAACGATTGACCATCAAGCAAATGTGGGGGTTTAAATTGATGAAGGAAATTTAGCATTAGGTGTAAGTGTCACCATAATTAAACCCATCCCATGATAAACCCTATGTTGAATATTTTTAGTAGTTGGATGATGAACCTAGAGAACAATTATAATATTTCAAACATGGGAGAGATTGGGGTCTTAAATCCAACATAAACCATTTATTATTACACATTGACATTTATCCATATAAGTGTTATGGGGAAGGTTTGTGTTGAAACATGTGGGTACTACCTAAAGGTTTGGTTCTTCCTATTATTGCTTGAAGCAGGGGTGATGTTCATTTATGCAAGCCCTAATGCCCGCTAACCCGAGTGGAAGGTTTTCATGAGAGCAAAGATCGAAGACCCATCCATTATTTGTCTAGGAGCCAAGGTACCATGGGTAAAAGCTTGGTATCACAATGGGGTTGGAGAGATTCATACTTCCGTGGTTTCTTCCATCAAATTCGAAAGGATTTGCAACCTAGATTTAGGAAAATATATGTCTCATTGTCACTGTGCAAGCACTAGTTGTGCATTATGTGACCTTAAAATGGTCAAAAAGGGTATGAAATGTTGCGACAAAGATATGTTTCAAATGTAAGATTTCATGGTAGATTCCATTAGAAAACAAAAAATATCGAAATAGGATTAGAATTTAGTAGGAAATGTGATAGAATGAGAATAGGAAAGAGCATGAGGCCTTCATGCATTCCCAAAAGCAAAAAGAAGTATGAGCTCAAAGTGTCAATGAGAACATTAGTGGCTGTTTTGGATGGAGTGGTGGAACATTTGGGTCTTTCTTCTATTTCCAAAAAGAACCTCATTCCACTTGATAGTGGAGATCATGGACCCATACACCATTTGTTCAAGAATAAAGGTATCATGGGAAAAATCTCGGTATCACGATGGGGTTGGAGAGATTTAGACTATGGTGGTTTCTTCCATAATATTCCTAAGGATTTATGGCCTAGATTCAAGAAAATCTAGGGATAATTGTCACTATGCAAGCACTAATTGTGCACTCGGTGACATAAACATGGTCAAAAGAGGTACAAAATGTTGTTGTAAATATGTGTTTGAAATGCAAGATTTCATGGTAGATTGCGCCAAAAAATGAAAAATATAGGAAGAGGATTAGAAAGAATTATGACAGATTGAGAATAGGGAAACAACACAAGGCGTAGTGGACATTAAAGCCTTCATGCATTCCAAGAAGAAAAATTAGTAGGAAATCAAGGTGTCAATGAGAACATTGGTGGATATTTTGGACAAGGTGGTGGAACATTTGGGTTTTTCTTCTATTGCTAGCAAGAACCTCATTCCACCTGCCATTATTGAGGTCAAAGAGGAATTTGGGCAAGAGGGTCCCTCCTTGAATCAATCAAAGGTGAAGTAGGGAACAACAAAAGAAGCTTGGATGCTAGTGTATGCACGAGTAGAAGAAGACCCCTAGGGAAATATTTTTAACCTTTATATTTACAGTTTCGAGTATGTATTATTGAGTAATTTTGTTTTTATGCCAGTATGTTCAACGATACTCCTGCTAGTTTAGAAAAAATAGAAATAACATAGATTAGACCACTTTTGTGGTCAAAAAAATCAAATATCTAAGAAGGTTTTGGCCAAAACTCCTTTCATCTTGTATTGCATAGTTCTACGGTCTGGCTATAGTCCTTTTTCTAATAAAAATTAAATTGTTTATGTTTAAAAATAAACACACACACACACACACACACACACACACATGCACACAAGCACACACACACACACACACACATGCACGCAAGCACACACACACACACACACACACACATACATAATTGATTCTCAACACACTACATGAAAAACATTAACACAAACCATCACNNNCACACACACACACACACACACACACACATAATTGATTCTCAACACACTACTGGAAAAACATTAACACAAACCATCACAAATAGATTACACACACACACACAATTGATTCTTAACACACTACTGGAAAAACTCTAACACAATCCATCACAAATAGATTAAATTACATTTCTTATGGAAAAAGAGTAGTGCACCACTTGTAATTTACATGAATAGATGTTAGATGTGTGAAAGAAGACCAAAATTGTCTATCCAATGAATAAAACGAACTAGACTAAATGAATAGAAATTATTAGATGAACTAGGAGAAGGAAGGGGGGAGAGGATGAGAGAACTAGGTTCCTACAAGATTTTGACACTAGTGTTTCTCAAGGTGATGTCTCTCTAGCCTACATGTCCTTTTTCCTCTAGCAAAAATGGTGTATTGTAAATTGTTTAGAGGATTCTCTTGCTAAGTTAGAGGTATTCTCGAACAAGTTTGTTAATCATTCTCATGCAAATCCTATATCTATCAGGGTTCCAATGTGAATGGTGGTGAAGGAGGCCTTTGGTTGGGTGACCATGTGGTGATCGACAATGGGAATGAATCAATAGGGTCATCTACTTTGGATAATTTTGATAGAGGTCTTAAAAGTGCCTTAATCAAGACATATCAGGATGCAAGTTTTAGTTAGAGAGTAGTATGTCGTTCTTCTTCTCTAGTTTTTCTCCATTATATCCCTAATCATTACTATCTCAAGGGAAAACTCAGCTCAAAAATAGATCAACGACATCTTTTGATGAGGACCTCATGGTGGGATCTATGAAGCCTTTGGTGGGTAGTGAAAGAATTGAGGGTTGGTCCTATCCATTGGGTTTCTTGGAACTAATGTTTAATTAATTCATTAGAGCTTAAGATGTAAGGAATCACTTGAAGAATTATGGGTATGAAGGGGATTGGAAGTGGAGTGGTGAGGAAACAAGCTTAGCTAAGGGTAAGAGATGTGTGCATAAGAAGGTAAGTCCAATCCATTTGGTTTTGGGGGCAGAGGGTAAGAGATGTGTGCATAAGAAGGTAAGTCCAATCTATTTGGTTTTGCAGGAGGAGATTTGGATGCATCAGGTAGTGGAGTTGGTGACTCAAGCACTAGTGCGTCAGTTTGGGAATAAAAGAATGAGCGAAAAAACTTGATGGAAATATATTGGAGAAACTAGGTTCCAACATTGGGATATTTTCCCCAATTTCATATTCTAGCCATGGGTTGAATGGCCTTTATTCTCAAGGATGTTGCTAACATGCAAAAGGTTTTTGGGAGAAGTAGGTCGTGGGACTTGACTCCATTATTGCTAAAGTAATGGTCTCCATTTTTCAATTCAAAGCTAGAGAAATCCTCTGTCATTAATATATGAGTGAAATTTCCTAGACTACCCCTTGAGTTTTGGTCCTTGGAGGTCTTCAAGGAGATTGGGAACACCATAGGGACCTTCATCAATGCTAATATGAGTTTCAAGGAGACTAACATCATGACCGTTGGTTTAATTTTAGTAGGAATCGATTTAAAGAAGGATGTAGCGAGGGAGATGTTTATACTATAAGGTCCAATCCCTCACTCACTAAATTTTGAAAACTATAGAATTCCCTTTCGGTGCATCAAATGACATAACTATGATTGCTTAGTAGAAAATTATGGCTTGCCATTTCAAAGAAAGGTTTGGATTAAAAATGGGAGAGGTTTCAGTGTAGAAGGGTTTCTCTCGACAAAGAGGTTAGGGTTGCAAAATCTCCCTAAGGGGAAGATAATCTGAGGCAAGATGGGGTATCCCATGGGATCATTGAGATCCATGAGTTGCAAAAACCAGGTTTTGAGGATCATCTCAATAGAGGTCTGGTTCAACACAACATAGAGCAAGATGCAACTCTTTTATCCTCCTCTTTAGTTAAGCATATTCATGAATATCCTTCTGTCCTTTATAGCCACAATGATAATTTCAGTGGTGATATTTCTTTGTCTAGGGTTTTGGAAATGATGTCCTCCTTGAAGATAAGCTTATATGTGGAAGGACAAAAAGAGGTTTATTCATCATTGGTCTGTCAAGAGGGTGAATGTAAGGAGGTTTTATCTGGCTCCTAGGTGCCTATCTCTTTATAAGGTGCATGGCATGTGAAAATTTCTAGTTCTTCTACAAAAAGTGAAGACTCCTAGAGATGCCTTGAGAGCTATAATTTAACATATAGACAAATGTGTTATAAGCATGGGGAACTTAGTCTAGTCGGGGTTTTGGGGGATTTAACCTCAACAACCCCAATGTGATTAAAAAGAGGTAGGAAATCCTCCATATTTATGGCATGAAAATTGGTAGAAAAGGAAGCTTTGGTAGGTAAACAACATCTTTTGGATAGGGTTCTTAGAGTAGTGACCTCCCCCTGGAAAGTGTGCATCATGAAACTTATAACTTTGGATGTAAGAGGATTGGATTAGTCCTCCAAGAAATTGGCCTTACATAGATTAGTTAATGTACACAACCAATATATTTTTCTACTTCAAGGGATCGTGGGTGAGGGTGTTATCTTGGTCTTTGGATTGGAAAGGATGTTTTGGGATTGCGATTTTTGTTCTATTGACTCATTTGAATGATTGGGGGGGTTGGGGGGGTTAATTTCAACATGGAGAAAAGGGGATTTCAAATATTTTAAAACTTTCTCCTTTGCATTAAGTATAGGTACGGTGCTCTTCACTTAGGAACCCAAGAAATAAATCATTGTGCTCAATATCTATGGTCCTTATTCTAATCGTTTGTATTTTTGGGATAAAATATTTGCAAAGAGTATTATGAAGCAAAGGATGCTTATTGTGGGTGGAGACTTAAATTTATTTTTGGGTAGTTCTGAGAGTTGGGGCAAAGCTACAAATGTTGATGTTCTCACTGATTCCTTTATTAGGAAAGTTGATAAACTATTTTTGTATGATACAAAATTGGTTCAAATGCAACCCACTTGGAGGAATATGCGCACAAGGGTGGCTAGGGTTGCAAAGTGTCTTGATCACGTTTTGGTTAGTAATGTTATTGTCTCAGATTCTCAAAGGATTAGGAAATGGACATGGGAGGGAAATCAAATGATTTTCCTATATTCTTAGATATAGTAAAGAAGGGGGAAAACCCCTCACCCCTTCAAGTTCAACTCAAATTAGTTGGGGGATGAAGAATATGTTCAATTGGTTAAGGAGATTTGGTGAGGATTCGATGATTCCTCCCATGAAAAAATTGCACAACAATTTATCCAAAACCTTATGAAGATCAATCATATTTCAATGGAGTGTGCACATAAGAAAAGGTCGAAGGACGATTGATTTCTTTCAATGTTGGAGCTCGGCTATAAGAATTGGTTTTATCAGATTTGGCAGGCTTCCTTGATGAAGGATTTAAAAAGGAGGTAAGGGAGTTGGAACAAAATAAGAGAAAGTTGTTGGCTGACGAGGAGGTAGCTTGGAGCCTCAAGAGCTCGACTTTATGGTTAGATTAGGGGGATAACCATACAAAAAATTTCATAAATTTGCCAATCATTGTAAAAATGTAAATACAATCTAGCAGATGCAAAAGATGGATGGACCAACGGCCTTGTATTTTGAGGATATTGCATATTTGGGGGTTGAACATTTCAAGGGATTCTACAAAGATGACTGCATGACTACATGTTTTCCTAGCTTTGTTGATATATACACTGCCATGAATATTCCACTGAAACAACTCGTCACAACATATCTTTTATTATGCTGAAATATTTTATTATGGAGGTTTATTTCCTTAGATATCATGTTTATTATCACTAGCTTATTGCTCAAATTTATGAAAATAACTTAAATACAAAAATGAAATAACAACCAGGTGAACACACCATTCATACAATTGAACACAAGATGCATCCTGGGAAACCCAATACGAGACAAAACCCAGCTAGATAGCGAGGCCTATGCTCTACTCTCTTTTCTTCAACTATGAAATGCAAGTATAAAGAAAAGGGGCACTCACTATAGAGTTTCCTTTGACATTGTGGCCAAAATGACTGCTACAAAATATTTTTCTTCCTTTTTTACGCTATCAAATACCATTCCTAGGTGTTCTGGTCAACCATGGAACAAGTACAATACTAAAGAATTGAACCCTTTCTCCTCTGACTGGCCTAGTAATTAATATAGCCTAACAATCATATAGGATTAGGGTTTTTGCATGCCTTGACGCTTAATTAGTGATAAGGTTTTGGACCTTCTAGAATATTCTTGAAAGTCCTATGTGACTAGTCCCATATTTGTGTGTAATGGGCGCTAGCATGGCATCCACTCGGTACCATGGTGGTCAACAAGGTAGGTTAAATTGCGGGAGGCATAAATTCTGCATACGAGCTCCAATTGGGGTGATTTTTACATCGTTGGAAAGGTCTTGGTGTGTATAACAGTGTCAAGGGAATAGACCCATGCTTCTAAGTTTTGACCCCCAAAATTGTCGTTTGATGCCTAAAAATTGTTCTACAAGGTTCTGGACCCCAAATCTCCAAACTGGGACCTGCCACTAAAATGGGCCCTGTAAGCTAATTCCTCCGATTTTTCCATCTAGAAAGTACCAAGATAAATGATAAATTATATAATGATTCATTTTGTATCATACATCTCCATTTAGGGAGGCTTTTGGTCCCCAAATTATTCTACCGAATGAGGTGAGTAAAAATTCCCTCTACCTTCTACATGGAGTACCATTTTTGCTTTCCTAGAAGTTATCCTTTCAACCCAATTTGCCAAAGGTCATGCTGCCCATGTCTGGTAGTTCTGGACTTCCTCTACAAAACTATATCTTCTTCCAACTCTGCCCGAGCTTCTAGTGCTAAGTCCTCTATGGTAGGTAGGACCTACTCTTTAGTTCCTTGATCCAACATGGAAGGCTCATAGAGTTTTAGATTCTCCACATTCACTACTAAGTAAATGTGCATATATGGGGGTAGACTGAGACTACAGGTATTATCACCCACCTTCTCCAATAATTGAAAAATATCATATTGCAGAGCCTTAATATTATTACCAAGACCCCATGGTGTTTCTTTATTCGGTTATATCCAAACTCAATCTCCTACTTTGAATGATTTCTCAATTTCGTGTTGATAATGACAGGCCTTGTACCTTTCTTGTGACTTATTTAACATATCCTATACCTGCAAATGGATCTTTTGCCTAACATTTTTATCACAATTCTATGCTTTCAATGATTCTCGTGTGATGTCTTCCTCTATTCCTCCTTGCTATCTATAGACAACATCCAAGGGAAAAGGTGGCAAATACCTAAAACAAGTTTTGAAAAGGGACTTACTAGTAGAAGTGTAGACTACTCTATTGTAAGAGTGTTGAATGTAGATCATATTTTCATCCCAGATCCTTGGATACTTTTGATTGTAACCCCACAAAAGTTGTACCAATGTCATGTTGACTACTTCCATCTGCCTATTCGTCTGTGGGTGGAATGTTGTAGATCTCTTCAACTTGGTGTCCATCTTCTCCCAAAGTGTAGTCCAAAGGGCACTAAGAAATATGGTATCCCTATTTGAGATGATGCTCCTTGGTATTCCAAAGTGCACCTAGACATGTTCAAAGAACATGTTTAATGCTTCTTGTCCTTTGATGGTATTTTTACAAGGCATAAGAATGCACATCTTGTTGAACTGGTCAACTACCACAAACAAATAGTCATGTCCCTTCTTGGTTGTTGGAAAACCACCCACAAAATCCATGGAAATGCTTTCCCAAGGTCGAGTGGGTATAGGTAAGAGATAGTATAAACCTTGCTTTCTATTGTAGGGTATGTCGATACAATAAATCATACATCCTCTAATACACCAAGCTACATATTCTTGCATTATGGGCCAATACATATAGCTTTGTAAGTTGGCAACTGTTTTCCCAACACCAAAATGTTCTGCAACCTTGGAGGTGTGAACCTATCTAATAAGCTGCAATATTTCACCTTTAGGGACACAAACCTTGGCTATCTTGTAGAGAAACCCATTTTGAAAATGATAGTTAGCCTTATCGTCACCTTCTTTCTAAATACCTCTTTTTAGGGCCTCTGAATATGATCAACTTCCTACTGTAAATGACTCTTTCAAGTAAGAAAGTTTTTGTATATAATAAGTAAATTGTATGTTTCTAAACGATGAATGTAAGAGTTTCATTTACAACAATTTCGGTTATTAATTTTCTTGATGCAATAAAATTAACTGGTAGATAGATAATATAATAACAATTTAATTACAATATTTACAAAAGATCAACTAGCGAAATACATGTAGTTCTAGTTGGTCTCCCTTCTCCATTATTGTTAGTTGACCATTGCCTGAAACTGAGTGTTTCCTCCCAGCCAACTAGGAACATGGCTTCTCTGGCTCCCTAGCTCCAGGAATCCTTGCGGTTTCCTGTCCCCTGAGCCCAAAATCCCAACAACTACCCAATCTCGTATGCAACCAAAATTTCCCAAACAAAATTCTTTCTCCAAAGTTTTTTCCTCCTCCCTTCTCTCTCGAATCCCCCTTCTAAATGACCAATATCCCCTTCTTTAATCTCCCATTACCCTTCTCCTCAACACTCCTCTCCTCTGACATACCTTGTCTCCCTTGACTTCCTTCCCCCATCCCTCATAAATTCTTATCTACCCTTATAAATTCCCCATATACCCTTATCCCTTCCAACCTGCCCATCACACGTAATACAATCAATAATCAATTCATTCATTGTTACATAATTTAATCTATTAATTAAAAAATAATAATCAAATCTAATTAGTTAAATAATCCACTTGACTTAATTAAATTAATGATTTTGATTATTTAATTAATTTTATTACATTAATGACTTGAATTACATTACTTAATTATAATTATTAATTAATCCATTTGGGGTGTTACATACACCCACCCTTCAAGTGACTTCACTTTGAAGTTATGGTAATTCACAATACAAGGATAATAATAACATGATTCATAGATCTACATCATATAAGCAACACCATTAATTTAATACACTCATAAATACTAGTGTACATGCGTAAGGCATGTATGCGTAGTTGGCACATACATAACTCGTGTGTGTACTAATGGCAATAATTATCACATCTAATACAACTCATGTATGCTTCCAATCCAATCAACAATGCAATTAACTTTATAATGAATAAATCAACCATTTACAATATTAGCAGAATCCTTCAATTATAGTAATTTAGCACAAAGCGACATTTACCTAGATAATTGTAATTCAATTAAGCATTTTTTTTAAAGAACAAAGAGAAAAGTAGACACTTCTGCTATAGGATTAAAACCCCACACACTCTCAACTACTTCTAACACCCTACCTCCTAACCTACTTCCATCTTCCCTCCCTTTCCATTCTCTGTTGGACTATCTTGGAGCATCAACTATATTGACCTAATTCCAGATAAAACCCGTAAGTGGAAGTGTCAACTACCTTGACCAAGCTTCCCCAACAGGTAATTGGCAGTCAACATCACATGTCTAGGGGAGCGTGACCTAACACCATCCTCACATGACTCCAGGTTTCAGAGGATACATGGTGGGAAATGCCTCCAACCCTCCCAATAGAATTAGGGTCCACACCGTATCATGGACCATACGGTGGCATTGTGTTGCTGTGATTTTGTCATCTTATATATAGTTTCATGCTGTTTCGCTACCTGAAAAATCTTTACTTTCCCACATATCATAACAATGCATTTGAACCAACATAATTTAACATAGACAGATTCATACAATATTGTTTCTCGGTTGATGTTTAGGACATCAACCATTTATTATCATTATCCTTTGGATATTTCATAGCCCATAAATTTTCTGGTTAGTTATAACACATACTCCTGCATATCCATACACTACTAACATGTATTTGAATTTAACCATATCATTAACTCGGTATCCACGTACCAATATCTTTCAAATTCAAATTTTCGATTTAGAAATAGGTTGCATACTATCTATCATAAATCACATAATGATAAACATTCATAGTATTTACATTCACATAGGTCCATATGTCCCGAATTTAAAGTGTATAGTGTTCCACAAATAATAAGCAAACAAAGATACGACTAGGCCATAAGTAATTCTAGCTATCTAAGTCAAAATGTGGCATTACATACACCCGTCCTTCGGGAAACATAGTCCCAAGGTTATGGTAAACAAATCAAGGGATGATATCGTCGTAAGGTCTCTGCATCCTCCCAAGTAGTATATCTTGGGATATGCTTGTCCCGCTGGACCTTAACTTGGTCTACAAAATGGTTCTTGAGCTATCGGACCCTACAGTCCAATATGTGTAATGGCTCAACCAAGATAGTTACCACGTCTGAGACCTTCAATTCCTTCCAATTTAGTTTGTGAGATTCATCAGCAACATAATGTCATAGAACATATATATGCAAAACATTATGAGTTTTATGCAAGTGAGATGGTAGTACGAGGCGATAGGCAACAGGGCCAATTCTCTCTTGAATTTGAAATGGTCCTATAAATCGAGGCGACAAATTTTTCCCTTTCCCAAACTGAATGGTACTCTTATTAGGCCTGATACGAATGAAAACTTGATCTCCTACTTTATAACTTCCGCCAGTCCCATGTGCATCAACATAAATTTTATGTCTATCATGTGCCTCGTTTAATCATTGTCTAATCTAAATAACCTACTCCTACATCTCTTGAATCAATTATGTCCCTATTGTCACTCGGTCTTCTAGCCTTTCCCAAGTCAATGGTGTCTTGGATGGCATCCCATATAGATCTTGATAAGGTGACATTCCAATTGAGTCGTGAAAAATGTTATTGTACGCGAACACTACTAAGGGTAGGTACTTCTCCCAATGGGTTTGATTATCCATAACATAAATCCTAAGCATGCCTTCCATAACCTAATCTACTCTTTCAATTTTCCCATCTGTTTTAGGATGATATGTTGTGCTCAAGTTCAAGTGAGTCCCTAATGTTGACTGCAAACTTGTCCAAAACCTAGAGGTAAACTGAGAGTCCCTCTCTGAAATCATCTTCTTGGTTAGCCCATGCAGACGTATAACTTCACTTATAAAAACATGCGCCACATATGTGATATCATAAGTGTCTTTGACTAAAACAAAATGAGCACTCCTGGTCAACTTATCAGCTATAATAAGAATGGAATTGTGCCTCTACGATGTGAGTGGAAATCCCACAACGAAATCCATAGAAATGACTTCCCATTTGGACATAGGAACATCATGTGGTTGTAGGAGACATGTCGAGTGACGATGATCAACCTTTACTTGTTGACACTCAATACACTTAGTGATGAAATGAAATATAACGCACTTCATGCCTGTTGTTGGTCCTAAGGTCTGCACATGACTGCTAGAGGGAAGAGCTAGGCCACCTCAGTTGTTGGAATGATTGGTTTTTTATAGGTTTGATTGATTTGTTTAATGGTCATCTAATCAATGAGCTCTCAAGGACAGGGATCTAGTTGGAATGTTCAACAACATAAACTACAAGGTTTTCCTTAGCTGGTGGCATGCATTCTGGTAAGCAGATAAAATTATAGAAATAAAACATAGAAAATACTAACAAGCATACAATTTGTCACATGTTGTATAAATTTTCAGACTTGAAATAATATTTCAAATCCAAAACATGTACCTAAACACAAATTCTCCAGACATGTTGTATGGCAATAAACAATTTACTAAGACAATAGTTGAAATCAGGTTGTATGTCAATAAATAGTTCATTGAGACAATAGCTGAAAAGAGAAGAAACAATTCTTCACATACATTTCACATGCATTCAAATAAGATAATAAGACAAACCAGATTTGAGAAGAAACAGTCTGTCACCATAAATTATATTTACTAGGTGGGAAACTTAGCAGTTTTACACTTCAAAGATCATCCAAAATCCTGATGCTTGATACCCAAAAATATAAACCTGGTTCCATTCATAAATTCATATATTTATCCCCATCCAGAGAGGGTTCAAATACCTCTATCAGATCTGAGTTATAGATTTCCACTTTACATTACATTTAGATCCAGTAGATATAAACTTCATTATTTAGTTTTAATTACAATTCATGAACTAAGAGAAGTTGAGTTCAAGTGCTAGTTCATAGGGATAACTCCCCATCACTTTGACCTTAATCAAAACATTATTCTTATGAAAAAAAGGAAATTTATTGCAAGTGGCAGTAATATCTCTAACTAAACCAAAAATATTCTATCACTTTAACTGGAGCTATTGCTGATAACTAAAGTGAAAGAGTTGCATAGTCTTCATAAGTTGTAACTGGATGTTGACTTTGCATTGATGCTCATGCACGCCAATAAGTGGAGACATATCTTGAATACTGGTAGACCAAGCTTGCATAGGCTTTGTTCTCTTTGTTTTTTTAACAGGAGTAGACATTAGATGATCTCCTTCAGGAACATGCAGGTTTTTTGGTGTTTATTTTGCAATTTTTGATATTTTTTTTTTGTAGCTTTGTATGTTGCAGCTCAAAAATGTGATTTTGTTGTTAGAGATCTCGAATTTGCTGCCTCATGCTATCTTTTGTTATTTGAGGGCTTGCACCTGTTGATTACTGACATTCATGCCCTTGTCATCTTGAATTTTAGGCTTGATCTCTGTCTTTACTCTGCTCTCATTTTTGAGTTCATGCTCTTCCTCAACAGGCCTATTGAGATCAATGGAGAGCTTGGCCTTCCTTCATCTCATCTCATATATGTGTTTCTTCTTAGGTTTTTCATCAATGGTGCCTTTCATAGGTTCATGCACCATCAAACTTTTCCCCTTTTCTTCTGGTTTGGACTCCTCTAAATCCTGCTTTGGGACACGTTCTATTTCTGGTCTTATATCTTCAAAATCTTGCTCAGGGTCTGGACCAATGTCCATCAAATCTTGCTTTGGTTGTGAATCAACAATGTATTATGTTTCCAAAACAACAAGTTTGACACCCGAGGTCTCCTCCTTGCTGCATTTCCGCCTAATCTTGCCGTCTGGCATTCTCTTCAAGGTGTGGATGGCCATTTCCTCCATGTTGGTGAATTCAAAGGGGTCTTCATTAGTGTTTTGATCCTCAATCACAATGGGATTCTGCTCCTTTAAGGATGGATCAAACAAGGCCTTGGATTTCAACGTCAACTGGTTGGTTAACCCGATCTTTCGATTAGGTTTGCTTGGCATTTCTGGGACCTCACTCCCCTTTCTCTTTTTTCTTTGTTTTGCCACTTGGGGCTCTTTAATCTGTCTACATAATGAAAAAAATTCAACTGCAACAATATCATGACTGACATGCTTACTCCTCCTTTGTTTGCTTGTTTTCAATTCGGGAGTTTTGTCTACCTGCATAGTGTCGAAATTTTATATTTTCTAGTTACACAGTTACAATTACTTAATCCAATAGCAATTGTAGTAGGATCACTGAAAGATAGACAATAAAAAATACAATAGAACACAAATATTATCTTGGGAAACCCTCGTGGGGGAGAAATCCCAACAACTAAATTCCTCAATATAGATTCCTTCAACTAGTACAATGATGCGATATAGCTCTCCAAGAAAGACCAAGACCAAAACACCAAAAGAACCAGTCTCCAAGACTTGTGCTCTAGACCTTCTTATGTGCTCCAAGATGCACAAGAGAAGTATGTGAGTGCGTATCCAAATGAGAGGAACCCATCCTCTATTTATACACAAAAATGTCTCTTGAAGAGACATGAGTCTTGACATAACTAACCCATAATAAGTAAAATACCAATAATATAATAATTTATGTTGAGCGGACTTGTACAATATAATTATAATAACCTTTTAAAGGTTTGACTAAAACAAATATACAAGAATATCTTYCGTAGTTACACCAAAAATATTAACACTCCCTCTTAACTAGGAAGSTATTCTTTCYAGACACAGACTCCAAGTCTGATACCACACGAGCTCACATCCATTGACTGTTGAACATGCAAATCTATACATCCTCGGATATCCATAGTGCAACATGACTTCACCCCATGCAACCAAGGTCTGTGGGTAGATCTCAATTTCTATAACATGTCCCCATGATATCCACTCCCTGAGATGCATCAATACCTAATCATGTGCACTCCTGTCTCAGTGCCAACCCCTTTTCATGCTGGATGAGATCCACCAGACTCAGTGCCAACCCTTTTTCATCCTAGAAGAGATTTTTTCATACTCAGTTCCAGCCCTTTTGCATGCTGTATGAGTTCCACATATAACTCCCTCTGAAGAGGAACCACACCAAGATTTTCCCTGAAGTACTCGAACTTCGTCCTCAACAACAGCTTGGGGAACACGTCCGCAACCTGATCCTTGGTAGTCACGAAATGGAGCCTCACTGCTCCCCTCTATACCATATCCCTGATATAGTAGTATCTAATCTCAATATGCTTCGACCTGTCATGGAACACCAGGTTCTCTAACAACTTCATGCAACTTTGGTTGTCACACCAAATGCATATCGCCTCCAATCCGAGACCAAATAACCCAGACAATAGCTTCTGAAGCCATACTGCTTCTCTGCTCGCTGCACATGCTTCCACATACTTCGCTTCAGCCGTACCGAGTGCCACACATGACTACTATCTGCTGCTCCACGAGACCATATTGGAGCCAAGACTGAAATAGTGTCCGGAAGTGCTCTTCTGGTTAGGAATACTGTCGACCAAATCTGAATCCAAGCATCCATACATTCCAAAGGCATGGTCAGATCTATACCAGAGACCATGATCTAGAGTAACCTTAAGGTACCTCAACACATGTTTTGTTGCAACCAAATGAACCTGTCTGGGATGCTCCAAATGCCGACTCAAGGTGTTCACAACAAAACATATATCCGGTCTTGTGTTCGTCAAATACATCAACGAACTCACTATTTGCCTGTATAAGGTAGAATCCATAATCTCTGAAGTTGTATCTTGCAACAACTTAAGATTTGATACCATCAGGGTAACCATGGCCTTATAGTCGAACATCTCGAACCTCTTCAAGATTTCTACAACATACTTTCCTTGATTTAGGAAAATCCCATCTGATCCCTGCCAAACTTCTAGTCCCAAGAAGTAGTGCATCATTCCTAAATCTTTCATCTCGAATTCTACAACCAATTTTGTATTACATTCAGTGATGAGATTTTTCGCACCTGTTAGAAACAGGTCATCTACATACAACATTAGAATCACCGGTTCAACATCCTCAACCTGAAATTAAAGGTTAGGATCTGCACTGCTCTTGGTAAAACACAAGCTCATCAGAAAATTGCCAATCCTACCATACCATGCTTTGGGTGCCTGCTTCAATCCATATGAATCCTTCTTTAATATGGACACATGAGTCTCCCTGTCATGTGTCTCGAATCCAAGTGGTTTCTCCACATAAACTTCCTCTTTTATTTCACCATTCAAGAAGGTTGTCTTTACACCCATCTGGTGCACTATCCATTTCATCACAACGACCAATGAAAGTATAGTCTTGATCGAGGTATATATTGCTATAGGAGAAAAATTTTCTGCATAATCAATCCCTTCCTTTTGAGAGAAACCTCTGGCCACAAATCTTGCCTTATATTTTTCAATGCTGCCATCAGTTGTGTGTTTCATCTTGTAGATCCATTTTGAACTCACCACATGTTTTTCCTTTGGTCTGGGAACCACATTCTAGACATCATTCTTCATAATGGACTGATATTCCTCTTCCATGGCATCTTTCCATACTTGATTTTCTGTAGCCTCTTCATAATTGGAAGGTTCTGCATCCATTATGTCACACAAGCATGCCACATAGCTGGAATACAACTTCAACTTCTTACTTTCCCTGAAATATTTCTCTGGGGCACCAATTCTTTCTGCATCTCTGATAAGCTCTTGTGCCCAAGCTGGTCTTCTCTTGTGAGAAGTTATCTCAGCTGGTTTATGAGGTTCTACCATGTCATGATGCTCTAGAATGACTTCCTCTGGAAATTTAGGAACTTCATTCTCTTCTTCATGTGCCTCTTCTACATGGATCTGTTTTGATTCACTGAAATATGCATTCTCATAGAAGGTTACATCTCGACTGATCTCCACTTTCTGGTGGCTGGGAATGTACAACCTGTAAGCCTTTGATGTGTCACTGTAATCAACAAATATGCCCTTCCGTCCAGAAGGGTCCAACTTTGTCCTCTTTTCCTTGGGGACATGAAAAAATACATGGCATTCAAATATTCTGAAATGGCTAACTTATGGCTTCTCTCCTGAAAACATTTCCTTAGGTGTATTTTTTTCAAGCACCTTGTGGGGACTTTTATTCTGCACGTACACTACCGTCTTTGCTGCTTCTGCCCACAGATGCATAGGAAGATCTTGATCATGGATCATGGCCTTTATTGCTTCCATGATTGTCCGATTCTTCCTTTTAGCTATTCCATTCTGCTGAGGGTTATAGGGAGTAGAAAGCTCCCTCATAATCCCAAATTCCTTGCAATACTCCTTGAATTTTTCTGAGGTGAATTCACATCCATTGTCCGATCGCAAGGTTTTTTTATTTTGCTCTGTCAAGTTTTCTACCAGAGCCTTGAACTCTTTGAATTTTCCAAAAACTTCATTCTTTGCTTTTAACAAATAAATCCAACTTTTACGTGAATAATCATCAATGAAGGATACATAATATACATAACCACTTAGTGACGCTGTCGACATCGGTCCACATACGTCTGAATGCATGATGTCCAAAACTCCTTTGGCTTTGCTATCGCTATTGGGAAAGGAGTGCTTCACGTTCTTTCCTTGTGCACATCCTTTGCACACACCATCTGGTTCTGCTTGGATTTTTGGAAGACATGTCACCATTTTTCTCACAACCAGAAGAGATTTGTAGTGTAGGTTAGCAAATCTCCTATGCCATAGTTCACTGGGATTCACAATATCATGAACCATTGCGGAGTTTGAATGCCATTTTAATTTGTAGAGTCCTCCTTCTTCAACTCCAATCACTATTGCATCATCAAGGGTCTTCCCTCTAGGCCACATAAGAACTTGACCATCAATAAATGCTACTCTAAATCATTTCTTCCTTTCTTGTCCAATGTTGAAATTGAGAGAAGTTATTTTTTTTTTTTAAACTTGGAACATAAAGAACTTCCTTCATCTTCATTGACTTGCCTGAGATTAACGTGTAGGAAGCTTCTCCAACACCTTTGATTTGATACTGATAATCATCACCCAATTTCACCTTGTGAGGTGAAGCTTTATGAATAAGTTTATATAAGGAGTCTTCGTAGCCTGTCATGTGCTTGGAAGCACCACTTTCTATGAACCAAGTGTCACTTCCATGAGTAATAATACTTGTGAGGGTTGAGATAAGAAGATAATCCTCATGAATTGATTCATCTTGCTTTACAATCTTCTTGGGAGGCTTATCATCTTCAACTGTGTGAGCTTTATGTGTCTTACTTCATTTCTTATTCTTAATTTTCATATTGAGGGGGAAATCCCTAAAAAAGTGTCCCAATTCCTGACAACAGTAACATCTAATCTTTGAGTTGTCTCTTTGACCCATCTTAAACTTCTTAGGTAAATAATGATCCTTCTTGTTCTTTCCTTTCCTGGTGTGGGAGGCTAGGGCTTGATCTTCATCTGCCATCTTTTATTCTCTTGCAACTATCCTAGCTTCTTCCTGGTTATAAACTTCCCAAAGCCTACTAAACTTGGGAAGCTTCTTTCTTGAACAAATTCTTTGGATGAATGCATCCCATGACCTTCGGAGGCCATTCAAGGTAGTCATCACCATCTCTTCTCCTTCTACTGAGTCACCAATGGCTTATATATGCTCCTTGATTTGATTCACTCTTGAGAAGTAGGAGTGAATGGTTTCTGAGTTTTTCATTTTCACATTCTTCAATTGAGATCTCAAAGTCATTCTTTGATTTATGTTGCTTCCCTCAAAGAGATGCATTAAGGTGTCCATCATTTGCTTTGGAGAAGATAATGATGATATATGATGGATAAGGTGGTCCTTAATGGAGTTTGCAATAATCTTTTTTTCTCTCACCATGTCCTTCTTATATTTTTCCTTAGCTTCATAACCTTGAGGTTCTTGAACCTCTTCTATAATGAACTTATCCAATTCATGTTCTTCAAGAAGGAGTGTTATTCTGTACTTTCAGGCCCTGAAGTTATCAACTCCATCTAGCTTCTCATCGATCTTTGTTCTGGTAGTCATCATGCCTTCTGATGGTCTTGGTTTGTTTGACAACTGTCTCTAGACTGAAAACGACTCCCTTTTAGGCTTCTAGATCTACAACTGGCTTCTATTAAGGCCTGCTCTGTTACCATGTTGGAATTTTATATTTTCTAGTTACACAATTACAATTACTTAATCCAATAACAACTGTAGTAGTATCACTAAAAGATAGACAATCAAAAATACAATAAAACACAAAGATTATCTTGGGAAACCCTCGCGGGGGAGAAATCCTAGCAACCAAAATCCTCAATATAGATTCCTTTAACCAGTATAATGATGCACTATAGCTCTCCAAGAAAGACCAAGACCAAAACATCAAAAGAACCAATCTCCAAGACTTGTGTGCTAGACCTTCTTATGCGCTCCAAGATGCACAAGAGAAGTGTGTGAGTGTGTTTCCAAATGAGAGGAACCTATACTCTATTTATACACAACAATGTCTCTTAAAGAGACATGACTCTTGATCTAACTAACCCATAATAAGTAAAATACCAATAATATAATAATTTATGTTGAGCGGACTTGTACAATATAATTATAATAACCTTTTAAAGGTTTGACTAAAACAAATATATAAGAATATCTTCCGTAGTTACACCAAAAATATTAACACATAGCAGTGGGCACAGGTTCATCCTGCAGATGTTCAGGGGACGATTGGACTGCTGGGTTGGCCTGCTTTTCTCCTTTTCTAATATAATTTCTAACATAAACCTTACTACTTTGTCTTCCCCTTTGCTTCAATGTAGATGACCTCAATTGTCTTTTAGGAATTTCCTCATTCTCTGGAGTAATGGATTCTGATTTAACTAATCGAGTTTTTCTTTTTGCAAGAAAGATCTTTTATTTGGCACACTAGGTGGTTTTAGATGAAGTCCCAAGTTCAGTGGAAACCCTAGCTGCCTGGGGAACCTCAACCTATTGTTTTTCTGATTGCTAATTAATTTCCTGTTCTTCTTGTAACTCTAAAGACACTAGAAAATCTGTCCAAGACATACCCAATTCGCCGAGAGAAAAAGGAACCAATATTTTAATAAACCCCTGATTATAGAGGCTTCTGTGAGAAACTTCTGGGTGATTCTGTATTCTTTTGGACATCTTAGTTAAACTTTTAAGAAGGTAGAAGGGAAGGTTCATTTCGTTGTAACCATTTAAATGCATGAGGAATCTAATGTGATAACAATGGATAATTGAAAACCTACCTTCTCTCATGATATATATTTGTATCACAGATAAGGTGCCCCTCCATTCTTCTTTTAGCCAAAGGATTGGGATGCCCTGGCTCCAATATGGGTTTTGATGTTCTGCCACCAAAAAATGATTGCACACTTCAACTGGTAATTTCCCCTTTTTAAACCATCTCTCACAACTGATAGGGAGAGTGAATGTTCCAACGATGAAGTGCTATGTTATGTGGATGGTTATGTCCCCGATCTTAGTCTGGAATCCATCAAAGTTTTGTGCAAAGATTAGGGAAATTCCTGTGTGATTTGCATGCCATCCCCCCCCCAAATCATGTTAAAGGCCTTCTGGAAGGATTATTGATACTAAAAGTCATATGGGCTCGATTTCTAGGATAGACACACTAGATATGTGTCTTTTCACCCAAGACATGGGTAATGGGAAAAAAATAGGAGCTTAGGCTCTATACACTATGCTTAGGGTTCATGATAAAATCATGGACTCTAGATATGAAATAACACATACATAAAGAATATTTTTCAATAGAGATGTAAATAGGTTGGATTGTAAGGTTTTGTGAACCAATAATAGGTATTCTATTCCATAACATCATACCCTACCAAAATTTAGGTGCTTAAGTCCTAAATAAGTACTTTCAAATGAATATTTATCTCACATTTGTGATATTAGTTTGAATCTAAGGTTCGATCCACCAAGGGCAAGTCTCCTAGCCAAAGACATGTTTCAAAGCTGAAAATCAAGCCCTAAGTGTCAAGAGTGGTTTATGAGTTCAATTTAGTGGTTTGATGCACAAGGGTAATTCTCCTCACTCAAAACATGCTTCAAGTACAAATTCTAGGGGTTCAGACCTTAAATGAGCTATTTATAAATCACATATGCCATGAATGGGGGAGGGGAGGGGGGGATCATGAGAGTGCTCTTTGGATAATTTCTTTGGCACATGTGTGAGATATATGTCACTTGTGCCCTTTGGATAATATCTTTGGAACATGTGTGGGATATATGTCACTTGTATACATGTGTAGAATAAATGTCACTTACCTACTATGTATCTTTGGTGCTTGCATATTTTATAGACTGGGAATATAAACTCATAGTTGGGAAAATGAAGGCTTGTTTGAAATCTTGTTTCGAGCATTATAGGGTATAACCATCAAGTAAATGTTGATTTTTTTGCAAACTGTGCTTACATATGACGAAATATGACCTAATCATCTTGGACATATATTTTGATGATATGGAATGGTTTCATAACTCAAAAATAAGTCATGGATGGCCTCCCTAAATACTAAAGTAAAGGGAGCTCAAAACAATCCAAACAAGACTATATTGAATATGATTACGTGTCGACAAGATCCTATTGGGCACCATGACCTTAATGTCTACCATTAATGGATGAAATATGTTTTACCTATCAATTCAATATCTATGTTGTTTGGTTCAAGGAGAGAGAACCTTCCTAGTATTAAGGTTTTGCTATCAAAATAAGTGTAATGTTTTTTTATCTTTGTAGGTGATGGGAAAGATTAAAAAATTATTGAATGACAAAATGTAGCACGAGTCAATTGTGATGTGAAAGGTTTGCATGATTTGTCAGATTTTTGGCCATCCCATTGGTGAACATGACAATATTACGATGACGAATCTTAAAAATGATGTGAAAACTATGACTATAGGTGCTATATTTGAGATCTTTACACCAAGGTTGCAAAGTCTTACCTTGTTTTATTTCATGGTTGGGAAGGCTCCATTTTTCTAGGAGGGAATATGTTTTAACTGAGTTATTTTTCCAAGCATCCAAAAATACTAGTTGATGAATATGTTAAAGCCTAACTGATCTTTCCAGCTCCAAGATTTATGAATATGATACTTTCAAAGGGAACCCCTTGTAGATGAAGGCATTTTTTATTTTCACTTCTATCATAATTTCTAAATTTCTATAATTTTGTCCACTAAAAGAATACATTATCTTTTGCATTTACAAGTCCATAATATTAATGAATACTACACTATTCGATAATGGACGACGTCGATTGGAAAATGTTTTGCATTTTATTCGATATCTTATTCATGGTTGAAATTTAATTTTGCATCATATTTGCATCTTCTAATTTTTCACCACATTGAACAAATCATCCAAGTAGAGGTGGAGATGGCTCTGAGTGTGCATTGGAGATTTTTTTTAATCATAAGCTTACATTGAATGAAGCAATTGTATTAGTGTGTCCTTCCCCACGGTTTCATGATGTTCTCTACATTTATATATGTGCCATATGTTTTTTTTTCCTCGGAAAAAAGCATAATTCTATTCATCCAAAGAGAACCAAATTACATTTTGTAGGTGCCAAAGGCACGACCCAATCCTTGGTAGAATATCCCAAAGGGACACAAAGTAAACTGGCTGGAGAGCCAAAAAGAAAAGACATAAATTGATAGAAACCCTTAATAGGCCAAAACCCCTGAACAAGAGAGCCCGTCATAGAATAAATATCCAAACAATAAACCCAAACAAACCCTGGTGGTCGGATAGATTAGGTAAGATCGATATGAATACCATCACAAGCAAAACCAGTAAGCAACGACATCGATGAAGACCCCAAATAGAAACAGTAATACCATGAATTACACACCTACTCCATGGACCTCAAGGTGGAGCTCCGCACCGCATGCCCAAAGGAAGGACCTCAAAGTTTTGTCACAACCTCCGCCAGATAGAAAAAACATCAATTTCCACCAAAAGGAGCCAGATTTGGACATACATCAAACCCTGAACAAACCAAAGAACCCAGAGGGAGTAACAGAAAAAAAAGGAGCAATATAAAGCAAGGACCTCACTTAGAATGTACATATATGAGAAAAATAAAACCAAGCACCACCCCAATGGGAGCACCCAAAAGCTAGACTTCATGTCAAGAAAAAAACTAGATCCTCTCCCAGGGAAGACACCAACGAAACGACCATGCACATAGAGGATGGAAACGCCAAAAAATCAAGCCCCAACCTGCACAGGGAAAGGAAACCAGCCCCCATCCGAACCAACAACACTTCGAGGAACAAGATAATGGATCTGTGAGAGATCTGCAGGCTGCCGCAAGGAGGAACCCACCGCGCAAGGAGCCAGGAGTATCCAGGCTCGATCTGGCAGCTACAACCGAAAAAGAAGATACTACACTGGGAGGGATGGCGGCTGTGTCTGCCTTCATCGAGAATCCTCGCCAAGAGAGGAGGTCATGGGTGAGCAGGTGTCTACGGTGAGGGTTTCCCCCAACCGCAGAGCCCTATCTGGCACTCATCTTCAAAATTAATCCCTCATATGTGCCATATGTTTTAATATGCATAGTTAGATGATTCAAATAGAAATTATATTAATTTATAGTTTTATATATTTTGTTAAGTTGCCACGCACTGTGCCCCTTATAGTCAACCAAAAAAAAAGGATGGTGGGAGTTTAAGAAGGATGACGGAGAAAAAAAAAAGGGAGGAGGGGATGTTCAATCCAAAGGTGAGGGTGAATACAAGAAGGGTAAACTAATCTGTAGATAAACTAAAGCTGCTTAGTCTATATAAAGAGATGGTTTTTTTTGGAGGTCCATGTTGGCATTATTGTTTTGGAACATTCCAGAAGTAACAACAATGGTTTCAATAACAACATTCAACAATAAGAAAAAAATATTGGGAGTGAACAAACTAAAGGTATCGACCCACATCTAAGGTAGATCTTCCACAATTATCGTGAAGATGATTTCTACTTTACAATATACAAATTGCAATCAAAAGAAAACATTTATTAGCTTGGCTTCCAGATCCCACAACTACCTTTCTTGTCGACCAAAAATAAAACAAATTATTTTTAATTTGTTTGGAATCCCTGTGTTATTTGTTTTGAATTACATTATGTAATAGCTCACTCTAATCCTTACATTCCATAAAGTTGTTCATTAATTATAATAAAAACTATGAGTCATTATATAATCTTCATAGAAAGACCAAGAATTATGTGGATATAATTACACATAATAAGGATGGATACAATTAGGAAGGGGACAAGAAGGATGGGGGAAATGAGGAAGTGGTTTTAATGCAACAAAGGCTAAGTTTTCTTCACGTATCCAGAAAATTGTTGTAGGCTCTCTTGTTTAAAAGCCACCCATATTAAATACGAGAGATATCTTAGAAAAATTCAGAATGAAATCCCTACTTGGAGCTACAAATGCATATAATATCTAAAAAAACCAAGGCACATTTATATCAAGTCATCAAGTACCGTACTGAACTAAACAAGAGGACAACAAGAAACTTAAGGAAGACCACATGATTCCAACAATAATAGAGAACACAATAGTCCTCGTCAAAATTTAATGGATATAAACCACAAAATCAAGTGAGGGGAGCAATCAACTACAAAATATCAAGCATTAACTTATTAATGGTGAGATATGTTTTTATTGACAATATTTTCTATTTACTTCTATTGGATGTGCATCGTGAAGACATGTTAAAGAAAAATAAACATAGTTCAATTATTGATCCGAAATGGATCTGAACAAACGAATGGTTGTAAGACTCAGTACTTGCAAGCCAATTCAACAATTTGTGAAGGTTAGATAAAATAAGAAAAACAACGTAAATGTAAAAGTGAATAAGACAAAAGAGAAAAAAAGAATTAAGTGAAAAAGAAAAAAAAAAACAAATAGGAGAGAAAAGACCGAGGAATGAGAAGTGAAAGGTCATGTCTTTTGGCCTTCCCATTGCCCCAACTCTCCCTATTTCTTCCTATACTTTCACTCTCAAAGGGATTTTTACTGGCCAAGAGAGGAAGATGCACATGGATCCATGAGCTACACTGTAACCATAGATTTCTGAAATAAAAAACTAAGTCACCTTTCGAATT
>JASDQU010100741.1:59896-73319 GCA_032191745.1 Picea mariana | reverse complement strand
TTTCATGCTGGAAGAGATTTTTCCATACTCAGTGCCAGCCCTTTTGCATGCTGGATGAGTTCCACATATCACTCCCTCTGAAGAGGAACCACACCAAGCTTTTCCCTGAAGTACTCGAACTTCGTCCTCGACAACAGCTTGGGGTACACATCCGCAACCTGATCCTTGGTAGTCACGAAATGGAGCCTCATTGCTCCCCTATATACCATATCCCTGATATAGTAGTATCTAATCTCAATATGCTTCGACCTGTCATGGAACACCAGGTTCTCTAACAACTTCATGCAACTTTGGTTGTCACACCAAATGCATATCGCCTCCAATCCGAGACCAAATAACCTAGACAATAGCTTATGAAGCCATACTGCTTCTTTTCTCCCTGCACATGCTTCCACATACTTCGCTTCAGCCGTACTGAGTGCCACACATGACTACTATCTGCTACTCCACGAGACCATACTGGAGCCAAGACTGAAATAGTGTCCGAAAGTGCTCTTCCGGTTAGGAATACTGTCGGCCCAATCTGAATCTGAGCATCCATACAATCCAAAGGCATGGTCAGATCTATACCAGAGACCATGATCTAGAGTACCCTTAAGGTACCTCAACACATGTTTTGTTGCAACCAAATGAACCTGTATGGGATGCTCCAAATGCTGACTCAGGGTGTTCACAACAAAACATATATCCGGTCTTGTGTTCGTCAAATACATCAACGAACCCATTATCTGCCTGTATAAGGTAGAATCCACAATCTATGAAGTTATATCTTGCAACAACTTAAGATTTGATACCATCAGGGTAACCATGGCCTTATAGTCCAACATCTCGAACCTCTTCAAGATTTCTACAACATACTTTCCTTGATTTAGGAAAATCCCATTTGATCCCTGCCAAACTTCTAGTCCCAAGAAGTAGTGCATCATTCCTAAATCTTTCATCTCGAATTCTACAATCAATTTTGTATTACATTCAGTGATGAGATTTTTCTCACCTGTTAGAAACAGGTCATCTACATACAACATTAGAATCACCGGTTCAACATCCTCAAGCTGAAAGTAAGGTTAGGATCTGCACTGCTCTTGGTAAAACACAAGCTCATCAGAAAATTGCCAATCCTACCATACCATGCTCTGGGTGCCTGCTTCAATCCATATGAATCCTTCTTTAATATGCACACATGAGTCTCCCTGTCATGTGTCTCGAATCCAAGTGGTTTCTCCACATAAACTTCCTCTTTTATTTCACCATTCAAGAAGGTTGTCTTTACACCCATCTGGTGCACTATCCATTTCATCATAGCGACCAATGAAAGTATAGTCCTGATCAAGGTATATCTTGCTATAGTAGAAAAATTTTCTGCATAATCAATCCCTTCCTTTTGAGAGAAACCTCGGGCCACAAATATTGCCTTATATTTTTCAATGCTACCATCAGTTGTGTGTTTCATCTTGTAGATCCATTTCGAACTCACCACATATTTTTCCTTTGGTCTGGGAACCACATTCTAGACATCATTCTTCAGAATGGACCGATATTCCTCTTCCATGGCATCTTTCCATACTTGATTTTCTGCATCCTCTTCATAACTGGAAGGTTCTGCATCCATTATGTCACACAAGCATGCCACATAACTGGAATACAACTTCAACTTCTTACTTTCTATGAAATATTTCTCTGGGGCACCAATTCTTTCTGCATCTCTGATAAGCTCTTGTGCCCAAGCTGGTCTTCTCTTGTGAGAAGTTATCTCAACTGGTTTATGAGGTTCTACCATGTCACGATGCTCTGGAATGGCTTCCTCTAGTTCAACTGCCTCTGGAACTTTAGGAACTTCATTCTCTTCTTCATGTGCCTTTTCTGGATGGATCTGTTTTGATTTACTGAAAGATGCATTCTCATAGAAGGTTACATCTTGACCGATCTCCACTTTCTGGTGACTGGGAATGTACAGCCTGTAAGCCTTCGATGTGTCACTGTAACCAACAAATATGCCCTTCCGTCCGGAAGGGTACAACTTTGTCCTCTTTTCCTTGGGGACATGAACAAATATATGGCATTCAAATATTCTGAAATGGCTAACTTATGGCTTCTCTCCTGAAAACATTTCCTCAGGTGTATTTTTTTCAAGCACCTTGTTGGGACTTTTATTCTGCACGTACACTACCGTCTTTGCTACTTCTGCCCACAGATGCATATGAAGATCTTGATCATGGATCATGGCCTTTATTGCTTCCATGATTCTCCCATTCTTCCTTTCAGCTATTCCATTTTGCTGAGGGTTATAGGGAGTAGAAAGCTCCCTCATAATCCCAACTTCCTTGCAATACTCCTTGAATTTTTTTGAGGTGAATTCACATCCATTGTCCGATCGCAAGGTTTTTATCTTCCGCTTTGTCAAGTTTTCTACCAGAGCCTTGAACTCTTTGAATTTTCAAAAAACTTCATTCTTTGCTTTTAACAGATAAATCCAACTTTTACGTGAATAATCATCAATGAAGGATACATAATATACATACCCACTTAGTGAAGCTGTCGACATCGGTTCACATACGTCTGAATGCATGATGTCCAAAACTCCTTTGGCTCTGCTATCGTTATTGGGAAAGGAGTGCTTCACATTCTTTCCTTGTGCACATCCTTTGCACACACCATCTGGTTCTGCTTGGATTTTTGGAAGACATGTCACCATTTTTCTCACAACCAGAAGAGCTTTGTAGTGTAGGTGAGCAAATATCCTATGCCATAGTTCATCGGGATTCACAATATCATGAACCATTGCAGAGTTTGAATGCCATTTTAATTTGTAGAGTCCTCCTTCTTCAACTCCAATCACTATTGCATCATCAAGGGTCTTCTCTCTAGGCCACATAAGAACTTGACCATCAATAAATGCTACTCTAAATCATTTCTTCCTTTCTTGTCCAATGTTGAAATTGAGATTTTTTTTTATTTTTAAACTTGGAACATAAATAACTTCTTTCATCTTCATTGACTTGCCTGAGATTAATGTGTAGGAAGCTTCTCCAACACCTTTGATTCGATACTGATAATCATCACCCAATTTCACCTTGTGAGGTGAATCTTTATGAATAAGTTTAGATAAGGAGTCTTTGTAGCCTGTCATGTGCTTGGAAGCACCACTTTCTATCAACCAAGTGTCACTTCCATGAGTAATAATACCTGTGAGGGTTGAGATAAGAATATAATCCTCATGACTTGATTCATCTTGCTTTGTAACCTTCTTGGGAGGCTTATCATCTTCAACTATGTGAGCTTTATGCGTCTTACTTCATTTCTTATTCTTAATTTTCATATTGAGGGGGAAATCCCTAACAAAGTGTCCCAATTCCTGACAACAGTAACATCTAATCTTTGAGTTGTCTCTTTGACCCATCTTAAACTTCTTAGGTAAATAATGATCCTTCTTGTTCTTTCCTTTCCTGGTGTGGGAGGCTAGGGCTTGATCTTCATCTGCCATCTTTAATTCTCTTGCAACTATCCTAACTTCTTCCTGGTTATAATCTTCCCAAAGCCTACTAAACTTGGGAAGCTTCTTTCTTGAACAAATTCCTTGGATGAATGCATCCCATGACCTTCAAAGGCCATTCAAGGTAGTCATCACCATCTCTTCTCCTTCTACTGAGTCACCAATGGCTTATATCTGCTCCTTGATTTGATTCACTCTTGAGAAGTAGGAGTGAATGGTTTCCGAGTTCTGCATTTTCACATTCTTTAATTGAGATCTCAGAGTCATTCTTCAATTTATGTTGCTTCCCTCAAAGAGATGCATTAAGGTGTCCATCATTTGCTTTGGAGAAGATAATGATGATATATGATGGATAAGGTGGTCCTTAATGGAGTTTGCAATAATCCTCTTTTCTCTCACCGTGTCCTTCTTATATTTTTCCTTAGCTTCATAACCTTGAGGTTCTTGAACCTCTTCTATAGTGAACTTATCCAATTCATGTTCTTCAAGGAGTGTTACTCTGTACTTCTAGGCCCTGAAGTTATCAGCTCCATCTAACTTCTCATCGATCTTTGTTCTGGTAGTCATCATGCCTTCTGATGGTCTTGGTTTGTCCGACAACTGTCTCTAGACTGAAAATGACTCCCTTTTAGGCTTCTAGATCTGCAACTGGCTTCTATTCAGGCCTGCTCTGATACCATGTTGGAATATTATATTTTCTAGTTACACAATTACAATTACTTAATCCAATAACAATTGTAGTAGTATCACTAAAAGATAGACAATCACAAATACAATAGAACACAAAGATTATCTTGGGAAACCCTCGTGGGGGAGAAATCCTAGCAACCAAAATCCTCAATATAGATTCCTTTAACCAGTATAATGATGCACTATAGCTCTCCAAGAAAGACCAAGACCAAAACACCAAAAGAACCAATCTCCAAGACTTGTGTGCTAGACCTTCTTATGCGCTCCAAGATGCACAAGAGAAGTGTGTGAGTGTGTGTCCAAATGAGAGGAACCTATACTCTATTTATACACAACAATGTCTCTTAAAGAGACATGACTCTTGATCTAAATAACCCATAATAAGTAAAATACCAATAATATAATAATTTATGTTGAGCAGACTTGTACAATATAATTATAATAACCTTTTAAAGGTTTGACTAAAACAAATATATAAGAATATCTTCCGTAGTTACACCAAAAATATTAACACATAGCAGTGGGCATAGGTTCATCTTGCAGATGTTCATGGGACGATTGGACTGCTAGGCTGGCCTCCTTTTCTCCTTTTCTAACATAATTTCTAACAGAAACCTTACTACTTTGTCTTCCCCTCTGCTTCAATGTAGATGACCTCAATTGTCTTTGAGGAATTTCCTCTTTCTCTGGAGTAATGGATTTTGATTTAACTGACCGAGCTTTTCTTTTTGCAGGAAAGATCTTTTATTTGGCACACTAGGTGGTTTTAGATGAAGTCCCAGGTTCAGTGGAAACCCTAGCTGCCTGGGGAACCTCAACCTATTGTTTTTCTGATTGCTAATTAATTTCCTGTTCTTCTTGTAACCCTAAAGACACTAGAAAATCTGTCCAAGACATACCCAATTCGCCGAGAGAAAAAGGAACCAATATTTTAATAAACCCCTAATGATAGAGGCTTATGTGAGAAACTTTTGGGTGATTCTGTATTCTTTTGGACATCTTAGTTAAGCTTTTAAGAAGGTAGAAGGGGAGGTTCATTTCGTTGTAACCATTTAAATGCACGAGGAATCTAATGTGATAACAATGGATAATTGAAAACCTACCTTCTCTCATGATATATATTTGTATTGCAGATAAGGTGCCCCTCCATTCTTCTTTCAGCCAAAGGATTGGGATTCCCTGGCTCCAATATGGGTTTTGATGTTCTGCCACCAAAAAATGATTGGACACTTCAGCTGGTAATTTCCCCTTTTTAAACCATCTCTCACAACTGATAGGGATAGTGAATGCTCCAACGATGAAGTGCTATGTTATGTGGATGGTTATGTCCCCAATCTTAGTCTGGAATCCATCAAAGTTCTGTGCAAAGATTAGGGAAATTCCTGTGTGATTTGCATGCCATCCCCCCCCCCAAATCATGTCAAAGGCCTTCTGGAAGGATTATTGATACTAAAAGTCATATGGGCTCAATTTCTAGGATAGACACACTAGATATGTGTCTTTTCACCCAAGACATGGGTAATGGGAAAAAAATAGGAGCTTAGGCTCTATACACTATGCTTAGGGTTCATGATAAAATCATGGACTCTAGATATGAAATAACGCATACATAAGGTATATTTTTCAATAGAGATGTAAATAGGTTGGATTGTAAGGTTTTGTGAACCAATAATAGGTATTTTATTCCATAACATCATACCCTACCAAAATTTAGGTGCTTAAGTCCTAAATAAGTACTTTCAAATGAATATTTATCTCACGTGTGTGATATTAGTTTGAATCTAAGGTTCGATACACCAAGGGCAAGTCTCCTAGCCAAAGACATGTTTCAAGGCTGAAAATCAAGCCCTAAGTGTCAAGAGTGGTTTATGAGTTCAATTTAGTGGTTTGATGCATAAGGGTAATTCTCACTCAAAACATGCTTCAAGTACAAATTCTAGGGGTTCAGACCTTAAATGAGCTATTTATAAATCACATATTCCATGAATGGGGGAGGGGAGGGGGGGATCATGAGAGTGCTCTTTGGATAATTTCTTTGGCACATGTGTGGGATATATGTCACTTGTGCCCTTTGGATAATATCTTTGGAACATGTGTGGGATATATGTCACTTGTATACATGTGTAGAATAAATGTCACTTACCCACTATGTATCTTTGGTGCTTGCATATTTTATAGACTGGGAATATAAACTCATAGTTGGGAAAATGAAGGCTTGTTTGAAATCTTGTTTCGAGCATTATAGGGTATAACCATCAGGTAAATGTTGATTTTTTTGCAAACTGTGCTTACATTTGACGAAATATGACCTAATCATCTTGGACATATATTTTGATGATATGGAAGGGTTTCATAACTCAAAAATAAGTCATGGATGGCCTCCCTAAAGACTAAAGTAAAGGGAGCTCAAAAAAATCCAAACAAGACAAGATTGAATATGATTACGTGTCGACAAGATACTATTGGGCACCATGGCCTTAATGTCTACCATTAATGGATGAAATATGTTTTACCTATCAATTCAATATCTACGTTGTTTGGTTCAAGGAGAGAGAACCTTCCTAGTATTAAGGTTTTGCTATCAAAATAAGTGTAACGATTTTTATCTTTGTAGGTGATGGGAAAGATTAAAAAATTGTCGAATGACAAAATGTAGCGCGAGTCAATTGTGAAGTGAAAGGTTTGCATGATTTGTCAGATTTTTGGCCATCCCATTGGTGAACATGACAATATTACGATGATGAATCTTAAAAATGATGTGAAAACTATGGCTATAGGTGCTATATTTGAGATCTTTACACCAAGGTTGCAAAGTCTTACCTTGTTTTATTTCATGGTTGGGAAGGCTCCATTTTTCTAGGAGGGAATATGTTTTAACTGAGTTATTTTTCCAAGCATCCAAAAATACTAGTTGATGAAGATGTTAAAGCCTAACTGATCTTTCAAGCTCCAAGATTTGTGAATATGATACTTTCAAAGGGAACCCCTTGTAGATGAAGGCATTTTGGGTTTTCACTTCTATCATAATTTCTACATTTCTATAATTTTGTCCACTAAAAGAATACATTATCTTTTGCATTTACAAGTCCATAATATTAATGAATACTACACTATTTGATAATGGATGACGTCGACTGGAAAATGTTTTGCATTTTATTCAATATCTTATTCATGGTTGAAATTTAATTTTGCATCTTCTATTTTTTCACCACATTGAACAAATCATCCAAGTAGAGGTGGAGATGGTTCTGAGTGTGCATTGGATAATTTTTTTAATCATAAGCTTACATTGAATGAAGCAATTGTATTAGTGTGTCCTTCCCCACAGTTTCATGATGTTCTCTACATATATATATATATATATATATATATATGTGCCATATGTTTTTTTTCCCTCGGAAAAAAGCGTAATTCTATTCATCCAAAGAGAACCAAATTACATTTTGTAGGTGCCAAAGGCACGACCCAATCCTCGGTAGAATATCCCAAAGGGACACAAAGTAAACTGGCTGGAGAGCCAAAAAGAAAAGACATAAACTGATAGAAACCCTTAATAGGCCAAAACCCCTGAACAAGAGAGCTCGTCATAGAATAAAGATCCAAACAATAAACCCAAACAAACCCTGGTGGTCGGATAGACTAGGTAAGAGCGATATGAATACCATCACAAGCAAAACCAGTAAGCAACGACGTCGATGAAGACCCCAAACAGAAACAGTAATACCATGAACTACACGCCTACTCCATGGGCCTCAAGGTGGAGCTCCGCACCGCATGCCCAAAGGAAGGACCTCAAAGTTTTGTCACAACCTACTCCAGATAGAAAAAACATCAATTTCCACCAAAATGAGCTAGAGCTAGATTTGGACATACATCAAACCCTGAACAAACCAAAGAACCCAGAGGGAGTAACAGAAAAAAAGGAGCAATATAAAGCAAGTACCTCACTTATAATGTACATATATGAGAAAAATAAAACCAAGCACCACCCCAATGGGAGCACCCAAAAGCTAGACTTCATGTCAAGAAAAAAACCAGATCCTCTCCCAGGGCAGACACCAACGAAATGACCATGCACATAGAGGATGCAAACACCAAAAAATCAACCCCAACCTGCACAGGGAAAGGAAACCAGCTCCCATCCGAACCAACAACACTTCGAGGAACAAGATAATAAATCTGTGAGAGATCTGCAGGCCGCTGCAAGGAGGAACCCATCGCACAAGGAGCCAGGAGTATCCAGGCTCGATCCAGTAGCTACAACTGGAAAAGAAGATACTACACCGGGAGGGATGGCAGCTGCATCTGCCTTCAGCGAGAATCCTCGCCGAGAGAAGAGGTCATGGGTGAGCGGGCGTCTACGGCGAGGGTTTCCCCCAACCGTAGAGCCCTATCTGGCACTCATCTTCAAAATTAATTCCTCATATGTGCCATATGTTTTAATATGCATAGTTAGAAGATTTAAATAGAAATTATATTAATTTGTAGTTTTATATATTTTGTTAAGTTGCCATGCACTGTGCCCCTTATAGTCAACCAAAAAAAAGGATGGTGGGAGTTTAAGAAGGATGACAGAGAAAAAAAAAAGGGAGGAGGGGATGTTCAATCCAAAGGTGAGGGTGAATACAAGAAGGGTAAACTAATCTGTAGATAAACTAAAGGTTCTTAGTCTATATAATAGAGATGCTTTTTTTTGGAGGTCCATGTTGGCATTATTGTTTTGGAACATTCCAGAAGTAACAACAATGGTTTCAATAACAACATTCAACAATAATAATAAAATATTGGGAGTGAACAAACTAAAGGTATCGACCCACATCTAAGGTAGATCTTCCACAATTATCGCGAAGATGATTTCTACTTTACACTATACAAATTGCAATTAAAAGAAAACATTTATTAGCTTGGCTTCCAGATCCCACAACTACCTTTCTTGTCGACCAAAAATAAAACAAATTATTTTTAATTTGTTTGGAATCCCTATGTTATTTGTTTTGAATTACATTATGTAATAGCTCACTCTAATCCTTACATTCCATAAAGTTGTTCATTAATTATAATAAAAACTACGAGTCATTATATAATCTTCATAGAAAGACCAAGAATTACGTGGATATAATTCCACATAATAAGGATGGATACAATTAGGAAGGGGACAAGAAGGATGGGGGCAAGGAGGAAGTGGTTTTAATGCAACAAAGGCTAAGTTTTCTTCACGTATCCAGAAAATTGTTGTAGGCTCTCTTGTTTAAAAGCCACCCATATTTAATACGAGAGAGATCTTAGAAAATTTTAGAATGAAATCCCTACTTGGAGCTACAAATGCATATAATATCTAAAAAAACCAAGGCACATTTATATCAAGCCATCAAGTACCGTACTGAACTAAACAAGAGAACAACAAGAAACTTAAGGAAGACCACATGATTCCAACAATAATAGAGAACACAATAATCCTCGTCAAAATTTAATGGATATAAACCAGAAAATCAAGTGAGGGGAGCAATCAACTACAAAATATCAAGCATTAACTTATTAATGGTGAGATATGTTTTTATTGACAATATTTTCTATTTACTTCTATTGGATGTGCATCGTGAAGACATGTTAAAGAAAAATAAATATAGTTCAATTATTGATCCGAAATGGATCTGAACAAACGAATGGGTGTAAGACTCAGTACTTGCAAGCCAATTCAACAATTTGTGAAGGTTAGATAAAATAAGAAAAACAACGTAAATGTAAAAGTGAATAAGACAAAAGAGAAAAAAAGAATTAAATGAAAAAGAAAAAAAAAACAAATAGGAGAGAAAAGATCGAGGAATGGGAAGTGAAAGGTCATGTCTTTTGGCCTTCCCATTGCCCCAACTCTCCCTATTTCTTCCTATACTTTCACTCTCAAAGGGATTTTTACTGGCCAAGAGAGGAAGATGCACATGGATCCATGAGCTACACTGTAACCATAGATTTCTGAAATAAAAAACTAAGTCACCTTTCGAATTTGGTTTTCCCATTTGGATTTCTAGGGTAAACACTATGTCTTTATGTGATGAATTTCCCTTTCCGCTATGTTGAGTTTTGTATTAAATATTGTGTATGAGTTATTTCCATTTGTAGTCATGTTAAATGTGCTCCTTGTAGTTGAATTAATGGTTGAAATGAATAATTCTCTATTGTATTTACGTTAGCATCAATCAAAAAATATTTCTTGATTAATGCTCTATGAAATCCAACAACTCTGAATTACTCCCTGTAAATTTCACTCTAAACTATGAGACCATGGCTGAAAAATTTTGACTATTGCAATTTTCTAGATGATTTTCCATTTTCAACCCTTACATTTAGCAATTCATTGCTTGAAAGATCGTTCTCAATTGTAAAATTGTATCCTTAGATTTGGTTGTAGGTTGTGGGTGGCCATACATAGACTGTATGAAACAAGGAAAGAAATAGGCACGGTTGTACACATTCTTATGATGGCCATATGGGTTGTATGCACACCCACAACAATTGCAAACTTCTTTGGGCTTTGATCCAACAATTTATACTTTCTGCTATCTGCTGTAAAGTTCTTAATATGCCTCTGTGACTCCCTCTGTAATTTTTTCGAAGCATATTAGATGGAATAATCTAGAATATAAATATAATTGATGATATCTCTATTCTTGAAATGTGAATGAATGTGACAACTATCTCTGAGACCAAGTTTGGCTATTTCATAGGCAAAGACATCCTATCTCTTGGTTTTCAAAAATTGGAGCTGAGGTATTGACAATGATACGATAATGTACTGGGACTGTGAGACATAGAAGCTACAAAAGATCATTGTTTAATATAGTTTATGGTGGTTAATTGAGACAACTATTAACGTGTTAGGCAAGTGAGAAATCTCTTTGGTTCCATGGTCGTGATAAACAAAATGAATTTTCTGACCACCTTAATGAACAATCTAGTCACATCAAATTCACCATGGAGGTTGAAGATAAAGGAAACCTTCCCTTTTTAGATGTTCGAGTCACAAAAGGACCCGATGAATCTTTATCCCACCAATTTTATAGGAAGAATACCCATACTGAACAATACCTTCATATCGAATCCCACCATCACCCTATCTAAAACCTAGGGCTTCTCAACACCTTAGCTACCAGGGTCCCAAGAATCTCCGATGAAGATCATTTTGATGAAGAAAAAACCCATCTCCTCAAGGTTTTTAAGGATAATGGATATAAGGAGCATCATGGGATTAGGGCATTTCAAAATATCAACAAAGGACCTAGAGATAAGTAGCAAACTAATAATGATGTGTCCAAATTTTTCTTTCTCTACATATGAGGGACATCAAATAAGATTGCTAGAATTTTGAGGAAGAAAAAGATTGAGGAAAATTTCAAACCCATAAAAACTATTATAAATTCCCTCAAAACTGTCCAAGACCCTACTTATCCCATCGAGCAAAAAATTGTCTACATGATCCCTTGCTCCTGTGAAAAACAATACATAGACGAAACAAGTTGTTCCTTCATTATTAGGATTCATGAACATGCCACTAATGTTAGTCACAATCACACTCATCCCTCCACTTTGGCTTAGCATTCAAACATGACTAAACATAATATTTGTATTGAGGATTCCAAAATTGTTGCTAATGTGGATCACTATCACAATAAGAAATTCAAGAAAGCCATTGAAATTGAAAAATGACCTAATAACCTGAACACAGATGATGGCTGGAAGATCAGTCAGAATTGGATCCCAAATATATAAACTAGGGTTTATTTTAGGTATTAAACCATCAAATTTTGTAGGTTAATCCATTATATATAGTGAGTCATCTCTCTACTAAATTTTAGCCTATTTTTCCTTTTATTCACATATAAATATATTGTTACTGATCATATTTTCTTCATATCTTGTCTTGATGACAGACCACATTTTTCTGGTATGAAACATTGACTTAAACAATTATGCGATGAATCTAGAAGAACATGTTGGGCTCTTAGTTTTTGAAAAGAAGATAAGGATAACCAAGTGGTGGATAAAGTCAAACAAGCCACATGAAAAATGGAAGCTTAGAAATATGCAGGACAATACTAGGGGTGGACTAAGGAGGTTTTGATTTAGTCAGTTGATTTTGTCGAGGCGAAAAATACATAAATAAGTGAAGGAAGTCGCCGACTAGAGAGTTCGTTCGAGTCACCTAATGTGTGAGGTAGTGACATAGTTAGTCGAATGGATCCCAAATATTGGAAGTGAATCCTGTAGGATTTTGTTCTCGAAACATTGGACATTTTGAAACATGATACACAGTTTTATCCAGAAAATTCTACAGCAGGATGTTGTTCCTTATTGTAAGAGCACGATCTCTCTAGGTGTGATAATATAATAAAGATCTGTGTAGTTTGAGAAGAGCTCGGTTGGATATACAATGTATGATTGTAGTTTTATATTGCTGCAAGTAATATAATGATGCGATTGGGGCCCTAAAATTTCTTTTATGGTTATCTATTTTTTATATGAATGGATCTATAGATTTGATGTGTGTATGCTTAATATTTTTCTTGTTGATGTCTTAATGCTAATGCAATATGGGTTTAATGGTTAAAGCAATGTATATGTGTGTTGTAGAAGTAGATATGGTTTGGTATTATATATAGCTCCCCTCATCTTACATGTCTCGATTATGCTTAAGGTGAGACCTCCTTCTCTTATCTAAGTTTGAAAATGACAATGTTCGTAGACTACAATGGATCTCTTTATTGGTAAACCATCGAGAACCATGGTCTCAAATTTGCGCCAACAAAGGGTTCTATTGTTGGGACCGAGATTTAGAGGGATTTTTTAGAGGATGCTTCATCGGATCTACAAGTCTAACATTGAGAATTGGTGGGAACATAAGTGTGATGCATTTATAAGGCATGAATCCGAGTTGCAGCAAAGGAATCCCAGGGTTGTGAAATATATTGTTTTCTATTCTGAACTTGCTAGTGATCAATACAAATTTTCTAAGGAGTCGTTTCAGTGGTTGGATCAGTTGCAAGAATCCCCAGAGTATAAATAACAGGTCAAGAAAACCTATAACTAGACTTTTGAGAGTCTAGCATCTCTTCATCGTCTGAATCACCAGATATTGCAAGCCGTGGATTTATGGGTGAAAAATACTCTTGAAGGGTATATTGTTGAATTTACTGTAGAAAATCACCAAGTTTTTTTGAAAGTAGAAGTTGTATTCAGAGACGAAGCCAA
>JASDQU010100741.1:22604-34862 GCA_032191745.1 Picea mariana | reverse complement strand
TTACCCTACCCTCCATACTCCCATGTAGCAGACACACGTAAACCACCTGCAACCTTTCCATGGAACCATATACAATGTGCGGTGCTTGGAAGGAACTCATTGAAGAAGAAAATGAACATTTCAATACATTGGAGCATTTATCAATGCAATATCTCTAGAACCATAGATAGAAAGTAGCTACTAGAACTTGAATGGATAAGGAAAGGGTGGTATCAAATCGAAAGTCATATCTTGACCTAGCTTCCACCTAGTTATAGAGGCTAACTAGGTTAACATAAAAAGTTAACATAAACATTCATGGTCCATGCTCTTAACTAAGTCATCCTTGATTCATTCTGTAGATGTATGTTAATTAGTAGTGAAAGCAATTGACTAGAAAAGCTAATCAGTATACCATACATGATATGTGTCACAATAAAGTATGTAGAATTTAAGCAAGTACCAAACACGAATTCAAAGTATTTTGCAACAATCTACAAAAAAATTATAATGCCTTGGTGAGGCTTGATCTAGTGATAGTTTTAGATGTTAGATATCATTTTTGGGATTAACTGCGTAGAGTAAGTCATTAATCTATGACCCATAGTTGTATATGTTCTTGACAAGGGCACTCACCAACAAAAAATGTGTTGCACTAAGAAAAGTGCACTAGTAGTGGAAAACCATGAGGATGCCAAGTTTTTGATAGATAACAACTTTAGCATGCAGTCTGTGCAGTGTGTTGAAGCACTTAGCTAGGAAAACCTTTGATTGCAATATGGCTGAACAATTCAAGAAAGGGTTCATGAGTTTAAACAACTGCTGAGTGTGATTCATCATTGCAAAGACCAACAAGATGAAAGTAATGATTTTTTTTTTCTATGTAATGTTTAGTAGGGTCTATGTGAACCATAATTGAAGGCTATTATAAGAGAGTGGTTAACCATTTCAAATAGGGTGTTCAGTAAATTTGTGATGAGACAGACTAAAAAACAATTAGGAAAAATGAAGGTTTTAGTAGAACCTTTTCCAACTGTGGAAGAAATTGGGAAACTTTTGAGTGCCTTAGAAGAATTAAGCACTAATTTTAATGACCAAGCAACGGTTGAAGAAAACACATCAACAGATTTGGAACATGTTGAACTATTGGAGACATAGTGGTGTGGTGTGACACCCAACCAACAGTTGGCTAGCCAAGTTGTGAAGTATATTAAGGTAGTTCTTGATGAAGCATTTGAGGTTCCACATGAGTTTTTGGATGAACTTGGTTGCTACACAGTACATGAGGAAGATGACGGTGAACAAGAAAATAGTGCCAACAACCATGAAAGTGTGTACATCATATGACAAAAGTGTCAGAACTGAGCATCAAGCAAAATCAAATAAGTTTGGAATAAATTTCAACTTTCAAAAGAGAGTAGATGCCACACAACTAGACTGATGGATCTCAAAAAGAACATACCCTATCCCATGAAAAAGAGACTATAATGCATACCCTATCTTGTCGAGCCTTTATTGTTGTCAAAGTATCAATAGGTTGGAGTCCACTAATTTTTGCATGATCCATTGGTAAAACATCTAGAGCATATGCAAATACGCGAACTACATACTATAGTAAATAAAAACATAATTGTATTTAGTTTTTAGTAAAAACCAAAAAATACTTTTGAGACGTGTCAGTAAATCCTAATAGAAATTAAAACCGACAAGGTTGCAAATAGTAAACACCATTGATATTCTTTTTTTGAAAATCCATATGAGAGGAGATTACATAATGTCACACACACACACACACACACACACACACACACACACACACATCTCAGATGCGATGGCTTGGATAATATTCTCTTGGTTTCAAGAATAATTTATTAAAGCCGTATGATCTTGGAACAAACCTCGCTTGACCTGAAGGAGCAACAAAGAAGTCAGCATTGACTATGTTGTTGCTCCATTGGATCGAGAGAGGTTTGCTCCAAGAATAAACAACTCCAATAAATTTTTCTCTACTGAACATGGCCAACCACGTTAAGGTGAAAGCTCCTATGGCCCCTCTCCCCCTCCTTGACATCACTCTCAATTCCCCAATACCTAATCTATATTCTAATAAAAAATATGCATGAAAATATTCAAAATTGATAAAAAGTGACTGTAAAGCTATAAATGAGGTTTATCATTCAAAGGAATATGTCAAAAAAAAGTTTTTATAAATGATATTTGTCATCCAAAATGTGTTCCAAATATACTAGCTATATCATGTATATCGATCTGTCTTATAAAATTATTATACATCATTTTTTTTTTTAGTCTTCTTTAGTTTTCTAGTCTAACTCTTAAGTAATTCATCAACTTCCATGTCTTCATTTTCTAGGGCTCTTCAACAACTGATGTTGCTTTAGTCCTCTCACATTGAGCACACCTAGTCTCGTACCCATGACATGAAGGTTGCTTTGAGGGGCCATCACCTACAAAAACAAAAAATATTAAATTTATATGGCCAATTTTTAAATATCAATGAAGTAGTTCATTAATATTAAAATAAACCTCTGTAATGTAATTATTTACCTGGTCCACTAGTGGGCACCATTGGAATGGTTGCCCTGTACTCCTGATCTTCAGGTCAAGGAGGGTCAACTACGACATTCTCTGCCATTGAAATGACAAAATTTATAAGGACAAAACTGTAAATGTATAAGTAATAAAAATTAGAAGGACAAAATTTATAAGTACAAAATTATTAAGTATATGATTAATATACAACCATTTTACCGTCATGGGCCTCAGTCACAGGAATATCATGGGGTTGCACCCCACTGGGATGGGGATGCTCTAGAGCACCATGATATTTTGGCTGCGCTGCACTATCAACGCATTATTGTCCAATACTAATGGTTTCGTTGATAGTGTTGCTCCCCTGATTAAAACAAAGTAAGACATTAAAGTTATGGATGACATCAAACATTTATGTATTTTATAAGTAATGAAAGGTTAATGTGGATTGATTTTTTTTTACCTTATCCCGCAAACTGGATCTTGGGGTCTGCCCCATGCTTTTCCTACGATCAATGACAACTTTATAACCATACTTGTAACCAAGTTGGAGGTCTTCCTCCATGGTTTCAGTTCCAAAGTCATCGCCCTGCATTGCATAAGGGTATGAATTTTTAATGTTATTGGATGCAATTACATGAAAGTTTTAAGGCAATACAAATAATATTGTTAATATTTTTGGGTACTTACGATTCGTGATTGTAACCTCGAGTAGCCGACCTGGCCTAGCCTGTGCTGGCCATGTTTAGCAATCCTTGCTTTGGTTTCCTTCGAAGTGGCAAGCAACCTATCATCAAAAGTTTCAAGTATGTTATATACCACACTTTTATTTAGATCTAAAGAAAATTAAAGGTATTGAATTCAAAACATTGTAATTTACCTTGGGGTACCAATTATTTGTTCTCCTATTTTTCTCAATTTCTTTTCTTTTGAATCATCAATGAGCGCCTTCCACTCCCTCTATGGAATCGAGGGAGGGTGATCATACCTAGGGTTGACTGCCAAGTTTTTTCTATACACATCCCGCATATATTTTAAATATTCTCCCGTTGTAGAGGCGATTGATTTTTTATTGAAGGTCTCTACTCCAAAGAGGCCTTCAAGATAATCCAAAAGTTCTTTTTTGAGGTTAGAATTCTAGAAATTCCACTGCTTTCGCACGGTTCCCCAAAAATCAACAAGATCTGGGTCTCCAGGTGCCTATAAAAATGGTTGTTTCCTACACGCAAAAATACATGATCATTAATTTAAAAATAATAATTTAGATGATTTATATTTGAGATGGACAACATGAAACAATTAAAATATGAAAAACTACCTGGGAGTCTTATTTGTTTTAATGGAAGTCTTTTATTGTTAACCAAAAATGTGCACAGAAGGGTCCCCGTGCTGGTCACATGTCTAGCTCTAGGAAATGCAACCATATCAACCACATCACCAGCCTCATCTTTGTCACCACCTCTAGAGCTTGGTCGTTGTGTGGATGCCTGACGATGCGTGTCATGGCTCCCATATAAAGGTGTCGAAGATGGAGAAGTAAATAATCTAGTAGCATATGACAGCCCGCGTCAAGACTATGTCGTGTTTCTGCAGTGCCACTATTAGCGACATCAGCCTGAACAGTCTCCAAATATATCTATATAAGAAATAAATTTTTTTTCGTTAGATAATGTAAAAGTTAAAAAACAAACTATCATAATTGAACTTATCAGTACATAAAAAAAAATCACTTTAAATTATGGTTATTACCTGATATGTCCTAAGTTGTGTCATAACCAAATTGGTCCTTTCTATGATGTCAAGAGTTTGATCAGCACGGTATAACAAGCGAACAAGTTCCTTGTTCGCTTTAATGATATTCTTGGTAATCATTACCATTGGATCAAGGGATGAATACAACTCCTCCTTGTCGGGGGAATCATGATCATCATGGCCTGTAGATTACATATTTCAACAAAATCAATGTTATTTCATTTATATAAACAAATGAAATAACTGATCGTCACACAAATAAAATTATATAAACAAATAATAAAATTCACCTAAAATCAAATTCGAATTTGTTAATCGTTTACATGTTCTACAACTGCCCCTTTTCCATGATCATCCAACCACATTATAATATAATTAGAACCCCAAAACATTTAAAAATTTATTAACAATAACAAAAAAATGATTTCCACACAAATAAAATTATATAAAAAAATAATAAAATTCGCATTAAGTGTAAATCAAAATTGTTAACCATTTACATCTTCTGTGGCTAACACTTTTCCACGATCAACCTCCCACATTATTATAAAATTGGGACCATGAAATATTTAAAACATTGTTAAAGACACAAAAAATATAATGCAATAAGTAGAGGTTGCTTAAAGAGGTGTTGCATAAGTACCCACACACTATTAGTTGATGTTTCTATTTGATTCAAATGGTAATCCACTAATAACTCTTCCCGGGAAGCTATCTTTTTTATTGCGCACACGACTACTCGATTCCCTTCCCATCCCTCATATATGCAATTCAGTTGCTCGTTTATTGTCCCAGTTCATGTGTTGTTTATAAACCCTGCAATATTACCAGAAGCTTTAGGCCTTCCATCAATATAGATAGTCGCTCCTTTATTTTTATCGTTGTTTATTAGCTGTATATAATTTGCGGCAAGTGCATATCTCCGCGTACTTCACATGTACCGGACCAGCTGCATCAAATCATTATAATTGTAACACAGTCCAACATAGTTCATCAATTAAGTTACTGTATTGTATTTTACAGTTATTACATCCATGGAAAATATCCCTGGGCCATGCAGAGAGGATGGTGCCATGTAATATGTCCTATTGTTGACAATGAAATCAGTGTCTAACATAGACAGTTCTTTAGGTGCCCATTGTTTCACCAAATTCTTATACATGAGTGGCACCTCTATGTCTCCTATGCTCGCATCATCATAAGAGCATGATCCTCCTTCGACAAGAAAAAAATCCATGCGTCTATGAAATTTTCTTTTGACCTTTTCACCTTTGGTCCTTGTTTGTGTATCATATCTACTAGATGCAGTCACATTTCCCTCTATTTGTTCTGAGCTTCCCTCACTCGAGGAAGAAATATCTGGCAGGTACCTGTTTGGTTGTACCTTCAGTCAATCAAATCAAATATATAGTTATCCAGGATTGTAAGAATATAGTGAGATATCTAAAATGATACAATGAAATAATCACCTCTCCTAATTGACTTAACCACATTGGAACTTTGCTAAGCGATTAAATAAATTATTTTTTGTTTTCTATCAAAGGTCCTCTATTTCAAACTTAGTTTTATGATAATTTTGAGTGACAAGGTATGTAAGAGGGCCAAATTATTTTGACACAGACAAGTAATGGAGGAGATGGATAGAGGAAGATGAAAAGGAGGAGGAATGAGAAAGTACATAAACAAAGGAGAATGCTTGCAACTAGTCAATTGAGAACTCAACATTTGTTGGTTGTTGAAGAAGCAAGAAAGAAAAAGGGGGTTAGATACCTTTGTTTTCTCATTTATTTAGATTTTAGACAAGTCCTCAAGGACAATCCAAATTTCTAGACAATTGCCAAGATAACCATAGAAACATGAAGAAATAATGAGCATGCTTTTATTCTCAAGTTTACTGAGAATGAAAGGCCCACCAAGAAAATCATTGAAGATGAAAAAATTGTATATTCTCTTTAGGACCAAGAAATTATGCTAAATCTCCTTGAATTTCAGTATGGAAGAAATAGTGGCACAATTAATGAGGTGTTATCTAGAATATATCTACAACCTAATCTAAGACAAAGTAGGTATAAACCTTACATTGTGCATTTTTATGGTTACCCAATCTATGATATAGAGGATGAAAGTGACATTTTTTACTTAGATACTATTGGTATTCACCTTAAGGGTAGAGGATCTTCTCACCTTGATAAACAATACAGGAAATAATGTGTTGAATTGTTTTATTTATTGATCTCCGTTAGGCTTATGCATGCTTACAATTCTGGATACACGTTGGATAAGGGTCACATTTCTCATTATCTACATTATTGTTAATGCAATGTTGGGAAATATTGTTTCTCTATGTCATATCTAATAGAAAATTGATGCTAAAGGTTGCTCAACGTCCTCATAAAGATTCCAAACGTTAGCCTCTAAATGGTCACTGTCCAACTGTAGATATTTAAGTGCAATGTTGATGATGTGGGTCGAAGCCTAGATTTATTTCATTTCAAGAGATTCAAATACACACCCATAATACAAATCCATTAAGACTTCAAATCGATATCACAATATCATTTCACACATATTGTAGGAATTTATACATAGTTTATGGAAAACACTTTCCGTTCATACATGGAAGGAATGGCCAATGTCACTAGAAAAGTGGTAAACTTGGAACTACAAATGATATGGATGGCTTGTATGTTGCAAACTTTGAAAACCTCTTGCAACATTGCAGATGAGTACCTCTTAAGGAAATTTGATGAACCATACTTAACCAAAATCAAGAATCACTCCTCATCCTCGAAAGCTAAATTTATGACCTTCACTCAAGGTGGACACCAAGGTGGAAGTTTTTCCCAATGACAACCATATGCTTTATGACGTGAAATTTAGTTTAGGAAACTCAATTCCTATCATGATATTAAATAATATGAAATTGAAGACAATATTGTCTTCACAAAGCTACATATGCATCAGGAAACTTTGCTAAGGTGATATAACTTATATGAAGTTGTTAAGACATTCAATGCCACCTAAGTCATAACATGGGATGAATTCAAAACTACATAGTAATCCATGAATAGGATAATTACATGGTAGCCTCCTTCATAAATATTTTACTCAAAGGGGATATATAAGGGGATAAGAGGTCAAATGTGTATGCCTACATGGGAAATTAGTGAGAACTATTATCTTCCTAAGCATGCCACATTTAGCATAACTCTCTCACGAGGGATTTGACTTGCCTCTTTGACTATTAAAAAATAGTTGTTGATATCATGTGGTTCTATGTGGAGAAGTAATGATTGGTTCTGGCCTATGTTTGATATGACCATAACTTGCTTTGATGATCTTGATGACACTTTCATCGATACGTTTTTAGAACCCTTTTCAAAAGCATAAGTTGTATGTGATCTTTCTTTTCCAAAGGATATTATGGATGTTAGGCTTGAGGATACTTTGAATACATAGGGTGATATTCAATATGGTCGTGATGAACATGCTACAATGGGTTTTCAAAAAACACAATTTGTTTTTACATAGTCATAGTGGAAAGATATGTATGATATGAAGAAAGATGATGTCCAAGATGTCCATTTAAGGATAGATACATTAAATTTGATTGATCATTATTTATCTCTCTTCCACCCACACATCCCATTTTTCCATTGTAGGTGTGAGGTCCACATTCCATTCTTACACGTCATTTTCCTCTGTATTAATCCCTCCCACATTTCACATGGAAAATCCATGTGGAATGTAGAGGTGCTTTCCCCTCTGCATACCCCTAGATATTTGCACCCTCAAATCCTCCGCATCTAATCCCTCAAAATTCCATTTCTACTACCAAATCCCATATGCCTATGTGAACATGTTCATGTTTATGTTCAGTACAAATGAATTACCACACATAGAGTTAATGAAGAGGCAATTTTGTAAAGCTTATTTATAGACCTCCATCATGAATACAATTCCACTTATGTTTGAACCTCATACAATGGGTCCCTTCTTCTAACAAATGGATGACTTGCTTCTTAATTATATATGTGATTGCTTGTAGTCTAAAGTTAGCACTATAGGCACATCCAATGTTTAGGAAGGAGATCCAATGAATGAAATTCTCTTTATGATTTGTGGGTATTTAGATTGTACAACCACAAATGGGGTAGAAGTGGTTTTTTAAGTTCAACTTCATTGGGTATTGGTGAGTTATGTGGTGAAGAACTACTCACTTGAAATTCAATTCCACTTATGTTTGAACCTCATATGATGGATCCCTTATTATAACAAATGGATGACTTGCTTCTTAATTATATATGTGATTGCTTGTAGTCTAAATTTAGAACTAAAGCTAGCACATGCAATATTTAGGAAGGAGATCTAATGGCTGGAATTCTCTTTATGATTTGTGGGTATTTAGATTGTACAACCACCAATGGGGAAAACATGGTTTTTTAAATTCAACTTCACTGGGTCTTGGTGAGTTCTATGGTGAAGAATTGCTCACTTCGAATTTTCATCCAAAATCTACTTTAAACTTTCCATCCTCTACAAGTTCAGTTGAAAATTAAGTGGAAGTGTATGCATTTGCAATGAGGGTAGAATATTTGAATTTTGTTGGAAATTAGTTTAGGTGTTGGCATATCAAGAAAACTCAACATACATCACGCTATATTTTCACCAAGGATGGTAAGATAGTTGTTGGATGCTAGAATGGGAGAAGATCCCTTATGCCAAAAACATATCTCATAGCTATTATTGTCATTTGGATTGTCATACCAATTCTATGGAACTCAAGTGTTGATCATAGAAAGAATGCCCTATATCTGATGGTTCTCCTTCAATATCTTCCCATATTAGTTCTAATCTTTCATTTGACTTCCCAAATTGTTAGAAAGATTGGACTTGTACCAAGACTACATGGGTTGGAGCTACATACAACCTACTACTCTACATGATAGCCAACTATGTTTTAGATTCTTTTGGGTCCTTGCTACCCATTGAATGTCAAAATATATGTTGGTGGACAGAATGTAGAAAGGAACTTTGGGAACTTTAGGAGTAAAAAAGATGAAGATGCTATGTACAAATAATAAAAAAGAAAAGTAGACATTTTCACCTTCCCTAAATTTCAATCTGATGTTTATTCTATTGGTCAAAACCATTCTCTATAAAACATCATTGAAGATATGTTGAAAAAAATCCATCATTACAACATTCAATTGAAGACATTATACTATTGGATAAAGAATCAATATTCTATGGTGCAATCAAACATCATGGTAATAGAAAATAATATTTTCTCTCATAAATCTACATTCAATTCAAGTAATGTAAGTAATTATGAGAGATTAGATGAATAGATAGAACCCCAATGTCCATAATGTCATGATACTCAAGGATTAGGTGGGAATTTTCACTCTGAGGTGAATACTACTCATTTATAATGTCAATCGTGTTTGGGGGATTGGATTAGAGTAGTTAATGAACTTGGCCATTCATGTCCCTTAATGAACCTACCCCTTAAATTCTCTCACATGTGACATTAAAAGCATGTCAATATTACATCTTAATATCATCTTTCCTTTGGTAGTGGTATAAAATAAAGTTGGCTTATGATGGTCATTGTCTATATATTGTCACTTTGAAAATGCATTGCAGGTTAGAAATATGCAATGATAAATGAGAAACCAACAATTTTAAATTTTCTTGGGCAGTTATGTTCAAATATATGGGTTTAGTTTCACCTTGCTCATGAGTTCTACCATACATGAATATCATATGTCTCCATAGGGATTGAACTTATTACTGGCCCTGGTAATTTCCAAGGTTTCAAAGTGATCCTATTGTATTTCCCCGACATATATATTGCATATTTCATACTTTACTCGTGTCATTTATTCGACATTAATAAAATTATCTTACTTTGTTTTATCTAGATGAACCAACATCAATATGACTAGTTTTTAGACCTAGGTTTTAGTTACGTTTGTCAACTTTAGCGTTGCCTTACATTTTAGAAGAGATGTTTTGGATTTGAAAAAGTGCATGCTTTCAGATTTAGATTAGGTGTTATTTTTAATTTACGTGTTTGTTGTTTGATATTTTATTATTTAGAAAAAGTGCTTTTCTAAATTATAAAAAGTTCATGGCAATTAGGGAGTCCTACAGATTTAGGGTAGGCATTATATTGTTTAAGGTGGTTTCCAGATTTAGACCATGGGTGCTCTATTATAAGCACTATCATACATGATGGGCACTTTATTCTAGGCAAATTTAGGGTTTTGTATCTCATGATAAGTAGTACTACACCACTGGGATGGTATCCATTGATTGTAAACCCAAGCCATCTTTTTCTATAAAGTAAGGAAGGGTGTTTCATTGGGAGTATGAGAGGATTATATATTTGAGTGTTTCATTGTAATTTTTCTTTTCTAAGTAATAGAAAGTAATGAGTGATTGAGTGTTGCGATTTTGATGTCCTGTCAAATTACAAACTCAGTTTTATGGAAATTTAAGTAAACATAATGTGTCATTTTGTGTTTCTTGTAGCATGCAGTGTCCGTGTTTTTTAATGGACAATCCAGTGTTTGAGGAAGGCCCTAAAAAGGTGTCTATTAGGGTGTCTAAAAGCACATAGTACAATGTATGTTATTGACTACATGCCATTACTACTATATAGGTAATTACATAGGATACACCATTGATGCTTACTCATATGGCTAAGCTTGTACTCTTCTTTCATTGTACTCACATGAATGAAGTAACACCATTGAAAGCTGCTTGATTACTATTTGATACGTTCATTGTTATAGCTAGAGATCACCTTGTTATGATAAGTAGTAGATATAATTCATTAATTAGGTAGAATACATGATATGACATATAGATATGTAAAGAATCACTATGTGGAAAGATTCAAACAAGCGTAATTAGTACAAGCTATAAGGTTAACTAGTACGAGTAAATCAGTTGAATACCCTATCTAAGCTTCATTAACATGTTGGATCATAGTTATCAGAACTAGCTCCATTGTATATACGGATAGTGCTTAGCTAACACGATCAATACAAGGTAAACAGTAAGGAATCACACTTTCAATGATCTTACTTGATTACTAGTAATAAGGCTTGAACATGATATCTTACTATAAGAATTGGTGTAGATATCCTTGTTATATCACTATTACTGCTTAACTATTAGTACATGTCTATGGTTCTCATTATGCTTTATGTGTAAGATCAATCTAATGATCATAACTAGTAGAAACATTGTATCATAACTAAGCTCATATAATCTCTATATGGCATAACTAGTCTAAGCTAACAATACAACTAACATTTATACTCTAAAGGGTGAAGTAAGTTCATTGAATACCGAGAGATTAACATGATAGGTTACAGTTAAACAATACACATAAGAGTTAACACACTTGATCTATGTAGTACCCTTTGTTAGATTAGGTAAGTAGAACCCATTACATTTGTATATGTAACTACTATGATTACCATTCAATTCTAGAGAGGTTTATGTTGAAGCTCGAAACTTGTACGTGTTGTTGCTTTGTATGGAATAGTTGCTTGTATTAGAAATATAGAGGTGTAGACATAATTAATCAATACCATTCTTGGGAATACTTACACCTTATTCTCGAGCTTCATAAGATAGGTTGTATAAGATTTACTGCTTATTATTGGTAGTTAACCACATGAGCTCTTTCCCATAGTAGAGTACATATACAAATACTGATACTAATACCTAGAGCTTAACTATGATGCCAAGTGTTACTAGTTTTACATAATGATATCTATACTTATCACAATAATGACACTCATGCTAACTTAGTTGTATAAGAGCTTTCCATGAGCTCATACATGTTGAAACAGAGTTGAACTGACCTAGTAGGTAATAAATATGGGTAGCCTTTGTACTCATTATGACCTTTATCCATCTTTATCAATGGTGTTCATAGTAATAGAGTAGAATCAA
>JASDQU010100740.1:345750-366929 GCA_032191745.1 Picea mariana | reverse complement strand
ATGGATTGAGATCACTACGAGATCTCATAGACTGCCAGGAGGGCAGCAAAAAGATCCCAATTTTCCAAGTGGGCAGGGATGAGCAGATGAGACTATATGAGGGTCTCATAAACTCAGAGGTGAGTTTGGATCAGTAGATGCAGCTGATAGAAGAGGAAGATTCGAGGAATCTTCTGATGATTGGAGGAATTCAGATATTCCTGCCACATAGCTTAAAGGAGGCCAAAGTCCATGTTGCAAATGAAGCAGCAACAGCAAGAGAAAGATAGCCAGCTGAGACTGTCAGAGAAGAATTAGAGCAGGTATTTGAGACTACTCAAGAAGAAGAAGAAGATGAGCATTCTGAGGAGTGGCCCAATACTTTCATCCAGGTAGCTGAAAGGACTGCAACAAGGGACTTTGCAAAAGAAGAAGAAGAAGAGGCAGACATCGTTAGTTTGGTTGATCTGTATGAACCAATTGAATCCCTGGAGCGAAGGGTGAAATTTCAGGGCATGCACATACAACAGGCAAAGTTGGAAGCAGCTGATGAAGTAGGCATGGGAGATCATTGTGACCTGCCAGACTACAGAAAACATTTGCAGCCGAGGAGACTACATGNAGTAGTTGGATGAAGTGTTCGATAAGATCGGGGAGCTGATGATCAGGTCAACAAAGACTGCCAGCAAGGAGAAGCTGAGTAGAGAAGCAGAAGAAGCAGCAGCAGCAGCAGCAGCAGCAGCGCAGCACCAGCAAGGAACTGGAGCGAGGAGATTCCAGACAGTTGTTTGGGATCCAGGAGGATTTCCACAGCCGAGAGTGGAAGCTCATGAGTAGGAGCTCATGAATTTTGTAGTTGAGGAGTATGATGCAGGAGCATCTCTCCACGTTAGCCAGCCAGCCATCCAGCCACGTCAGTGGTTTCAAATCGCATGTTGAAGAGAGGCGCAGCCCTCATTTTCAATTTTGAAATTGAATGTAATTAAATGTTTTAGGATGTTGAGCTGTGAGGTCGTTCTTTTCACAGGCGTAGAAGTAGGTAGGCCTTAAATGTTGAAGGTTGATATCTAGATCCAGATTGTGGACTAGACAGCCCATTCAATGTAATTGAATAGGGTAGGTGAGGTTGGAGGGAAGAGCTCGAAGATCCCCCTCATGTAAAAGATCAATTTGGATCTCATTTTGGAAATAGTTGGAATATGCACAAGACAGAATGAGTGTGCATAGAGAAGGAGCCGAGAATCTCTTAAAGTGTGAGCTCAGGAACACCTTGTAAAAACAGGCATTTGTCATTTAATACAAACAACAGTTTTTCCTGCATATTTCCTGCATTGAATGAATGTCTGGATGTGTTCTTCATATGATGTGAATGTATTTTTAGGCATTTGCAGGAGTTGTTTTGATTTTTAGTCTTGAGAGGTTCTTTGTGGTTTCATGCCAGGACGGAGTGACAGAGTACTACGGTCTCTGAATACCAGTGCACAGAAGCACTTTTGAACTCTGCGGATTCAGAGAAAGACGTGCCAGGCGGGCACAGTAGCTGAAATCATCAACTCGAGGAAGACTTGTGAGGTTGCTGAACACCTCAAGAGGCAAGGTTGTGTATGAGAGACACAGTTGCAGACAGAAGCTCTGAGGAGTTCTGTATGACTCTACTAGGAGGGAATTGAGTCAATGTGTAGATAGGCATAGGGAGAGAACTCTTTGAGCTCTATAAATTTGAAGAAGAATCCACTGAAGGATCTTCACAGGGTTACTGAACACATTGAAGACTCAGCAATAGGTTTCTTGAGTAGACAGAGTGCCATGAGGGCATCCAAATTCTCCATTTGAGAGAGAAGGAAAAAGGACTAAGTTCCTTAAGGTTTGAGTCCCAGAGAAGCTCAGAAGAGATAACACTTTGTGTGCGAAGACTCTGCAGGAGTGCAGAAGTCAGAATCCCTCAAGGATTCAAAGGTCAAGCTCAGGAGGAGTAGTGTATTTGAGAATGCAGGAGAGACTCAATGTTATATAGTTCGCAGAGGAAAGAAGGCAAAGGTCAAGGCCTTTTACATTTGGAATTCTTCCAAGTGTTGGAAGAAAAGCACCAAAGCTCAGGAGGAGCACAACTACCGTCGGATTCAGCCGAAGAGATCTGGACCGTTGAAGATTTCACATCCAGGGAGTGGTGGAAGAGCGTGCAGAGCTGAAGAGATTTTAAGCTATTGGATCCCACTCTGAATAGCCGAGAGCCATCATATCTGTCAAGAGGAGCTCGAGGTTTAAACCCTCATAAGAAGAGTGAATGTCCCGAAGGAGTATCGTATCAAGAATTTGGTGTTTGGGAATTCAGGAGTCTAGAGGACGAGAGTCCGGGCCCTCGACATCAGAAATCGTGAAAGGGAAAATTAGATCTGAGCTGTTCGTCTGTAGGAGGACGTGTGTCGCTGATTCATCTGTTTCGGAGATTCGGGCACTGGGACTCAGAGAGGTGAGCGCCTAGACTTTGTGAGTGGCGAGGTGGTGAAGAGATCAGGACCGTCCGTCTGAGGAGGACAGGTGGCAGAGATCAAAAGGGATCTCGCAAACTTGAAGGTTCACAAGGTGAGAGCCCAAAGTTTGGGTGCTCCAAGTCGCAAAGTTGTGAAATCATGAGGAGAAAGGACAGTCGTTGGATCCAGGTCATGGAGGACCGTTGGATCAGAGCCTTATCATGCATATCGTGCATTCGAAGGTTCGGAGGTTGAGTGGACCTCTTCTCGACATCAGAAGTCATGAAGTGTCGAGAGTCAAGGCACAAGTTTGGACACATGGTAGAACCGCAAGGTGGGGCCTGCGTGGTTGATAGGTAGATATGTGTCGCCTGGAGAAAGGAGTCAACACTCCATTGTTTTCTCACATATCGATGATTCCTGGGATACGAGCATGGGATATTGATGCTACAACTCGCGAAGCGGCGAGTTGCGAGAAGTGCGAAGGGAAGGTCAACCCTCGCTGACTTTCAAGTCTTGGAGGTTCGCATGAGGAGAGCACGGAGGGTCAACCCTTCAAGTTGCGAAGTCGTGAAGTCGTGATGGGAGCTAGTTCTTAGCCTAGACGACGGTCACGCGCAGAGGGCGCCGACAGAAGGGAGTTATACCCATTTCATGATCTCGGTATTGCGATATTGGGAAGGAAGAGTCAGGAGTTTCAACTCGTGAACTCGCGAGATTGCGAGTTCCGACAAGCACCTTTGGAATTGGGCCTTGGTCATAGCACTGTGGTCACTTGGGAAAGGTGGAGCTCACGCCTAGTGCTCTTTGCACAGGGGAGCTTCCGAAAGGACCTGTGGATCAATTGAAAGGAGATTCCAGCAGGGAGTCAAAAGGAGCTGCTTCGGCTCATAAAAGAAACTAAATGATCCTTAAGATCAGGAGTTCATGCAGAGACTCTATCGAGGCAGAGGTGGTGTCTGCATCACTATATTTCTCGTGTTGAGGTCATGGTTCTTGTTAAGTTGGTAATATTGTTTTTGGATGCTTTTGATTGTAACCCCTCAAAATATATACTAGAATCATGTTGACTATTTTTATCTACCCATCTGTCTATGGATGGAATTTTGTAGATCTCTTCAACTTTGTGTCCATATTCTCCTAAAGTGTACTCCAAAAGACAGTGAGAAATCGAGTATCCTTGTCTAAGACGATGCTCCTTGGTATCCCAAAGTGCACCAAAACCTATTCAAAGAACATGTGTGTTTTTTATTTCCCTTTGTTGATCTTTCTACAAGGCATAAGAATGCACATATTGTAGAACCTATCAAGTACCAAAAAAAGATAGTCATGTTCCTCCCTGGTTGTTATCAAACCACATACAAAATCCATGTAAACAGTTTTGTAAGGTTGACTTAGTATAGGTAAGGGATGGCATAGACCTTTCTTTCTATTATTCGGCTTTCTAGTACAACAAAGTATTCATCCTCAAATAATCAAGATACATCTTCTTGCATTCTAGGCCAACCGTTTTCCCAATACCAAAATTTCTTACGACATTGGAGGTGTGAGCCTCTCTAATAAGCTACAATATTTTACCTTTAGGAACATAGAACTTGTATAGATTTTAGAGTAACCCATTCTAGAGATGATAGTTATCCCTGTTGTCACCTTATACTACATGAATTTGGCATGTAGTTGTTGAAACACCTCTTTGAAGTCCTCATCTTTTGTGTATGCATCTTTCTATGCATAATGGGTAAAAGGTTCCACGTGCATAAGAATTCCCAAAGTTGTAATTTTGGATATGGGTGTCCTTGAAAGGATTTATACCAACTTATTAGTGCTTCCCTTCTTATAGTTGATGACTAGATGAAATTGTTCCAAAACCCTCTTTTGAGTACACAATGCACCCTTTAAAATTTCTGGATTTTACGGTACCACTTGTTTTTTTATTACATTTCCTTATGTTTTTCTTTCACAGATTGCATTTTTGTTTTTTATTTAATTTGATGCATTTTTGGTCTAGTTTTTTTCATAACTAAAATCTTAATAAAACCCCCCCTCCCCTCCAAAAAAGAACAAAATCTCATGTTTTTCACAAGAGAGGAAAATAAAAAGAAAGAAAAACAGGGCTTAAACAACAAAGCTTATTTAAAGTACCAATAGATCCATTGAGTTTAAGAGAAACATAATGGAGTATTAATTCACCTAAAATATCAATGTCAATGTGATCTTTGAGAAAAAAGGACTATGAACCATCAATGTTGGATGAAATCCAAGCGAGTGTAAATAAAAAGGTGTCAAGAATTTCGTAGATTTCCAATAAGCCATCGGCCATCGGTGGAAATCATTGTAGTCTTAAATAAATGAGGTGAAAGATTCTATTGGTCATTGATAATCCATCTAGCATCAGTGAAACTATTATGACTTTGAAAATAAAACGTTATCCTTAACAAAGATGAATCCTAATTGTTGAGCCTTCCACATAAATTTTGTCTATCTCTGCGACTATACAGGTCAACGTCACCAATCTTACAGGCGCACCTCACCTACCATGACACTAATCGTACAGTTCCATGTCATCATGCCACATCACCTACTACATCATCATGCCAAATCACCTACGATGTCATATTTTGTATGAATAACTCTCTAAAAAATTTCTAAAGAAAAAATGTCTCAATAGCTTGTCAATGTTTTAAGTTCATTTTTTATTCTGATGAATATGACAAATCATGTCAATGGTAAAATCAATGGTCAATGATAAGGTTTCTTGAAATTTATTTTCAACGTTCTCGTAGAATATCTGAAGGAATATACGTTTCATAGGATTACTATGCATGATGTCAAAACATTTATTTCCAACTCCTGAAAAGTGAGACAAAGCATGTCAATAGAACAGAGATCATTGTTGGCACAGGGATACACCCAGGGTTCAATGCTTCAAAAACACACCAACAAAACCCTAACTTTCAGCCCTTTCGGCAACACTTGTGAAGCAGATGAAGTCTCACCCGAGGTAGAGGCAAGGGTGGTTGCAGGACTCCGGTGTCTACAACCTTAGCTACGAAACATATATGTGATTACAATACTCTAACAAAGCACTTAGAAGTTATCATCCATTATTACTTAACCTTTGTTTACAATGCAGATAAACCCTACTTACAGCACAACACAGTATTCAACAAGATTCAATACATTCAAGCACCTAGCATAAAGAAACAAATCAGATCTAACATTCATTCACATCACTGAGAACTAAGCTATTATATTAGATGCTTCTAAAATTCATAAAGATAACAATGCTAAGCATAAATCACATCAAAGGCACAAATAAATAATTGAAATTCACAAAGCAACCATAACACAGGATATACGTGGTTCATCCCCAGCCTAGGGCTACGTCCACAAACTCTTTGTCTTCTTTATTACTTCTTGTCATTTATCTACATGCAGAGAGCCACAAAGTCCTACTCTACATAGGACACGAGATATGTGTGCACCTCACCAGATCCTACTTCCCCAAGCTAGGTTACAGCACAAATCCTTTACACAGTCTCTTACAGTTACTTTCACTGAGCCTTGCAAGTCTCACACAGTATGCACAAAGCATGTACAACTATCACTTGCACTTAGCACATTGGACTTCACTTGCCCTTTTGCACTTATTATCACACACTTGCGCTCTTACTTACATCGCCTAGCCTTCTATTTATACATTAAAAAAGGGCCTAAACATGGGTAAACCCATGGGTCGACATCCCATACCCGTTACATAAGCCCAAAACCCAAAAATCCCTAAAATGGGTTGAGATCCCAAGATCTACTCTTCCACTTGCACTCTGCCTTCGACAACCTGTCGAAGTCCCAAAATAGGTCAAACCTGACTAAGGATCTCCAAAACTTGGTCAAGGACCAACAATAATATACTCTGAATATTCTTTCATGGGTTCAGAGAAAAATATCAAATAACATATTTTTGGAAACTACCAATACAAATAACTTCCTATTCCCGATAGAAGAAACAAAGCATGAAAAATAAAATAAAAATCGAAAGTGTCGATGAGTTAAAAAGTGACACAAATACATGTTGTTTATCATTAAATATAGTTTGAATTTGGAAATAACAGTTAATGGTAGAATTTAAACCTACACATCTATGGGGTCTTGTCAAAATGATTAAGTTTGAGCCTAGGATTTGGCCCTAGGACCATTAAATTTGAGTTGTGTTGATGGGGATGGATTCTCAATGCTTGATAATGTAACATCCCCATTCTCAAACCCAAAACTAGTGATGATTATTGTAAATAATGCATATGGTCGAGAGTCGACTGATGTATATTTATGAGAGCCAAAGCAATTTAATATGTAAATGATGTAATTAAATATAATGAATAAAATGGATCACCATTTGTAGATGGAAACATACATAGATTTGGGGGCTAAGTATCCACAAGAGATGGAAGGGGTCCAAGGGGGGAAGTTACCTATATCTGTTAAACCAAAACCCATTTCTTATTTCCGTCTAAATTATTCTTACCATGAAACTTCCATTAGTTGTTGAGTGTGCTAGAGACTAATAATTGAATTCATGTAAGAGGGTTGTTGTGAGATTCACTTCCCATAGTTAATAAGATCATGGGGCATGACTACAATCATCTTGGGGAAGAGTCTAAGTCAATAATTCAAGAGAAATACAGGAAATTTTAATGGGTAGGGGACCATATTTACACATTCACGTTTTTGCATAGAGAACAGTTTTTACATGGATTTTTCTAACCAACAATGGAGTTATGAGTGATGAATATTGTAGGTAGTTGTTGTGGGAATGTTTGATTGTTTTTTGGAGCTATAATTTCATGGAGAAAGATGCTTCATTCTTGGGAGTAACAAGTTGTTCGAAATTCATCCAAGGAAGCATGTGTTTTTTGGTTGGGTGAATTCATCTTGCATTTGTAGAGTTCTTGAGGTACCAACAAGTAGAATTATTTTCCAACCTGTGCTAGAATCCCTAGAGGGGAGTGGAAAGGCCTAAGAGACTATGAGAAATTAAGGGGGATTCCATACCTTGGGTTTTTCATATTAAGGGGAGGAGATTTGGTGGACTGGATTTAGCTATGAGTATTGACTACTAAGAGCGGGACATTAGCCATCCCTAGGGACCACCATCTCTTGTAGATTGATAGCCCCAGCTCGGGGGTTTCTTGTGTTGAGAACTCGAACAAAAAGGCTACGGTTGGGAGGAATTTACATCCTCTGCAGCGGATTGCATATCTTTAAGATAAGTGTTATTTTTTTCTATGCTAATTCATGTTAAATATTGATATGGTTGTTGTGCAAATTACTCTGATTTATCTTGGTTAAATACTACTTTTTGTGAGTATAATTAATGCATATAAATCTATATTTTGTGGTATAATTTATTTTATCTACATTGTAATTACGTTTTTATTTAGTATAACAATTGAATGAGCTTGAAAGACATGTTTATTATTTCCACATTTTAAATTGGTATCAAAAACAATTATTGCGTCATTTTAGGAGTGATGTGACCCACCTAGGGGATGGGTATGCTACATATAGTAGGGATTAAACCCAAGGATGAGGCCCAATTATAATCCTCCCGATTTGGTATGGAATAATCCTCAAGGTTAATTGTCCAAGAACCATTCGATAGGATTTAAAATTCGTTTGATTTTTTTTTATTTTTGTTCTTTTTGTTGTTTTATGATTTTATATCCATATTATATAGAAAATAAGTAAATGAAAGAGTTCAAAGAATTATTTTTCTCAGGATAATCTTTACAACAACAAAATGGAAACTATTTGATTTTTTTTAAATCCTTGAAGAAACAGTTCTATCAAGAATCCACTATTCATCTATTGTTACCAAGAAATGATAATTAGTGAACAGTGTAAGAGGATAACTCGCTAAAAAAAAAACAAGAAATTATTCTAGGCTATTCCAATAACATAAAAGAAGATTGACTAATAAAGAAATAACTATTTACCAAAAGTATCTAGAAATTATTTAACCGTATAAGATAACTTTAACATTAATAAAATTATTACTGGATGCCTGAAATATTTGCTCAAATGCAGAATAATCCACCATGAACAAATACACACAAATTTGGTGAAATCTCTTTGACTCATTTTGAGCTTTTGAATTAAACTTCAAAACAGTTCTTAGATAATTAACTCAAAATTTCATTATGAAAACAATCGACCTTTGTTCCTTGGTTTATTCCTCTATGTATTTAAAAATTTATGGACTAAAAATAGTAAATGTTATTTCAAACAAAATTTGATAAAAATAACACAAGTAAACATGTTAATACAACTCAAGTGTGTTGGGTGACTGATCCATTGCATGTTCTGGACATCGTACACCACCCATTGAGTGGAAAGGTCTTCACACATGTGCAAGTAAGGAAAATGATGTTGGGCCATCGAAAAAATAAGTGCGTCCCTCATCTCTTTAGTACATTGCATGTACTCAGTGATATTGAGAGTTAAACATTCCATCTTGTCAAACACCTTTATTTTATCACCCATATATTTTTTTATTTGGCCTCAACAATATTAGTGATCACCTAGATATCCTCTTCATATTTTCAATCACCTTGCCCACCCTAGAAATGAGCCAGTACTTTCTCCAAATCCTAAAAATCATCTAGTAATGTTAATTTGGGTAATTTAAGTTCTTCCATAAACTCATCGATATATTCCCATGATCTGAGGAATTCAACCCACCTTTCATACATTTTTCTTTAAGTCTAAAAAACCTAATGTGCCTAGGATTATGTATCCCTGTGAATTCTTGTGATGTTGTCATTGGTTACAATTCTGATGTCATTATCCTCATTTCCCCTGACCTTATGAATCACTCTGATATACTCTATTTAAAGTAGGATTTTCCCTTTCACTCCATTTGAAAATTGATTTACATGCCACCACACATAGCAAAGTTTCTTCCAAATAATCTACTATATTCTTCACAAATGCATCCTCAATCAACTTATACTTGTTGTGTTCTTCTGAAAATATTTCTTTTAATAAGACACAGTTTGAGTATTATATTTGTAGTATTCCACCTAATGTCTCAGAAACTCTAGTTCTTTCCTCATAGCATCAACTTCTCTTTCATAATCTCTAGCTTTATCAATGGTGGCATTTGAAACAACCATTCCTACTCCCATCCATTCATTGACTCGAGCCTCCTTTGCATTGAACAAGGTGTTGTATGAATTTATCAATACAAAACTATCTACTATCATTTTCCTTTTCCTTTGCATTCTCTTCACAAGTGATTGTTTTTCATAGGAAATGGATTCTACATCGACCAGCTCATCAAATCGTTCAGGAATTAGTCAATCACCCCATGCCAAAATATTATCTAGAGTCCCTAGTGTACAGAAATGTTCAATAACATGTGCCTTACCTTTATCTATAGTTTATTTTCACCTCTTTACTACCTCAACCTCCTTTTCTTATTTCTGGTCATTGCTTGATTTCTCGGTTTGCTAGTATGATATATCTATCTTCTTATCATCTTATCCTTATATGGAGGTTGTAGTTTTCTCTCGATATGGATGATTACTTTTCTTGTCTACAACCTACTTTCCTTATTTTTTATCCATGTTAGGTACCTTGACTACATATGTCACAACATTTTTTCCAACTGTGGTTTGAATAGGGGTTTGTGCCTCTTCAAGAGTTTTAAGTGTGGTTTCTTCTTGTTCTTTTCAACATTTAGACATGTCACTAAGTTCCTATTTCTTCTCTAGAACATGAGCTTCACCAACTAATTCTTCTTCCTTATTGGTTTCAGTCTTAGTGAGCTCTAGAACCAATTTCTTTATGTGTTCAAATGATATTCCCTTGAAAGAATCCTGAGTTTTCTCTTCAATAATGGTGTCCCGGGATGTTTCTACAACATATGAATCCTCTTCATTTCCTAATGGGACTTTGACCTTTACTACATCCTCCCAATTATCCTTAATTAAATCAATTATTCCCTTAGGTGTAATGTCCCTAGCCCAACTAAGGAACATTATAGTGCAGAATACTCATAAAAATGAAAATTTTTCTAACTAATTTATTTCCTGTAGCTTATCAACTACCATTACAACGATATTTAATTGTTGTCTTTTACTATAAATCAGATGCATATATAGCATGCTAAAATAGATGTGAAACCCAACTAACAACTCATTACATCAACATATAAAAATTTTCTCATAATTAGAGTTGGTGCACAACAAATAAACGCATAATATAACACAACAACAAGATAAAAAACTTATCTTATAAAAACTTTTGTGCATCCAGTTGCTTGAGACATACATTCCACCAAACCATATAATTTTTGTTCCAAATCTCAACAACAAGTCACCGCAAATTTGAGGCTAGTAATCAACAAAAGAGGGTGGCCTCTCACTGTCCACTCATAGCTCATAATTCCCACAACCCATTGGTATTCTCCTATAACTATCCTGATTTTCCACCAGGTCTCTTCCTCTTAACCTACCCAACCCAAGGAATGTACCCCTTCATTGATATCATTCCATTGGGTGTCCCATTCATTTAGCAGGTTCTCTTTGGCATAGGTAACAACGAATATCTCAACTGGGAAATCAAGGAAACTTGTTGCTAGGAAAAACTACCAATAAACAATAAAAACTACTTGTTGATATCATGCAACTCACACAGGATTTCACTCTTCAGGCCTGAAAACCTGTCTCTTCAATATTCACCTCCAAAACATTCCAAATACACTCCAGTATTCTCTAGAATTCATCCTTTGTGTTTTTTCTAGATTCAAGCTCTCTGTATTACTCTCTACTTGCTCTTCATGCACCAAAAACTCAATGTGTAAAAGGGTTGTCTGAACCCATATGAATTTCCTCCCTTTGGATCGCCTTTATTTACTCACACACTTCCCCAAGATGATTTTACTTAACCCCCCATGTTCCAAATAACTGTGGGATGTTACCTCTCACACCCACACTCTCACATGTATTCAATGACTGGCTTTGGGAACACTCAATCAAAAAAAAGAAGGTTCATATACCAATAACAAATTTGGGAAAATGAGTTTAATTTATATACATGGATAATTCTCCCCCTTGACCATTCTCTTAGACCTTCCCCTCTATTGTGTATTAGTTGATCCCCCATCTCTTTCCATGTCTCCTTAGCAGCTGGAATCACATTTTATTATTAAAACATAGAAATACAATTTTCATATTACATCGTTTGGTCGTAGCCACATATTATATACACATTAAGAATTAATTAAAATATGGATTATAATGGAGATTTTACATTTCCCCTTCCATACAATTTTACACCATCCTTGGTGGACACCTTGTCGATATACATATATGAAAATTTACATCACAATATTTAGAAAATAAATTCTGCAATTTCACAACTCCATTAATAGTTCCAACCTTAATCGCTCATTCCTCCAAACTCGTTGACCCAAGGAATGCACCATTCATTTCATAGAGATAAACGAAGGGATGTACCATCTATTTATCATGGATAACCCAAGGAATTATCCATTCTTTTATCAAGGCCCTAAGTGTGGTTGGATAGGACTTTGAGATGCGGTTTCAGAACTCTAGTTTCTCAGGATGGAGACTTGTATTCTTCTTTCTTCAAAATTGACAAAACTTTGTGGGTATTATTCCCACATGTTTTCTTCATCCTCCCAAATATCATCTTCAGGACCATAGAAGGTCCATTGAACCTTTATGATCCCTATGGATTTGTTCATGATCACTTTGAATTTCTGGTCTAGGATGAGTATTGGTTCCACCAAGAAATCCCCTTTTTTCTCCACCTGGATCACATTCCAATTATTTATGTGGTTAGGTTCAAAAAAATATTTCTTTAATAATGACACATGAAATGCATTATGCACTCTCATGGATTCATGCAATGATATTATGTATGCAATTGGCCCTATCTTTTCTAATATTTCAAAAGTTCCACAATATCTTGCTTCCAACTTCAGGCAACTTCCTAATATTAGAGAACTTATTTTCTCCTTCACTTTTAAGAACACGTGTTATCCCACTTTAAAATATCTAAAATATATATTCTTTCCTACATAGTGTTTCCTCCTATCCTTGGCAGCCTTTAAATTATTCTTAATCCTTTCCATCTATTCTTCCATTTCCTTTAACAAATATGGCCCAACAATTACTTTGTATGATGGATTATCCCAACTCACTCGTGTGTTACACTTTCTTCCATACAATGCCTCAAATGGACACATTTTCAATGAGGCCTGATACCCATTATTGTAATAAAATTCCACTAAGTGAATATAATCCTCCCACTATGATGGTTGGTCCATCACATACATCCTAAGCATGTCCTCAATTATCTTGTTAGTCCTTTGTGTTTGTCCATCAGACTATGGATGATACGTTGTATTGAGGTTTAGATTTGTCCCAAATCCCTTGAACAAACCTTTCCAAAAATTATATATGAACTTTGGATCTATATCTAAAACTATTTCCTTACGCACTCCATGTAGCCTGGAAAATTCGTTCATGAAACATTTTGCAATATTTGTTGGGTTTTTCCTTGTCTTCGTGGAAATAAAATACATTGGCTAAGTTAATTTATCCACCACCGCCATGATGGAATCATGTTAGTTCACAGTTTTGGACTGATTAGTAATGAAATCAACCGTCACAACTTCCCACTTCCATTCTGGAATGGGAAATGGCTGCAACAACCTTATTGGATGCCTATGATCAGTATTCACTTTATGGCATTCTAGACATCTAGATATGTAATTAACCACTTCTGTCTTCATTCCTAGCAAAAATTATTGGCTTCTTACAACTGTAATTGTCTTATGATATCTCGGTTTCCCAACATATGGCACATTATGGATTTTCTTCAACAATGCATTTTTCAGTTTACTAGAATTTGACACATATACTTTTCCTTTGTACATGAGAATTCCATCTTCTTTCAAGTCAGAAAAATTAAATTTTTGCTGAAAATTACCTTATTGTAATATTTATTTTATTTTTAGATATTGTTGATTTGAATTTGCTGCTACAACAATTTTATCTTTTAGATCAGCTATATACACACCGATGGATAGAACATGCACTTCATGAGCCCTTCTACTATGTGCATCGACCACTTGATTTTATTTTTCCTTTATATGCTTAATTTCAAAGTCGTATTCACTCAAAAATTCCAGCCATCTAGTTTTTCTAGCATTTAATGTTGGTTGTCCAAACAAATGCTTTAGAAAACAATGGTATATCCTTAGCTTGAATTTGTTCCCCAGAAGGTAATGTCTCCACATTTTTAATGCATGTACAATTGTCGTTAATTCTAGATCATGGGTAGTGTAATTCCTCTCACTCTTTTAATTTTTTGGACTCATAACATATCACATGATCCTTTTGATTGAGAACTCCACTAATCTCTTCCTTGATTGAATCAATGTACAAAATGAAAGTGTTCTTGTCGAAATGTATTTAAAACACTAAAATCTCTCTTCACACTTGGGAGTCCATTCAAATTTCACTCCCTTCATTTGCCAAGAAGTGATTGGGATTGCAATATTTGAGAATCATTTTATGAATCTTCAGTAATAACCTAAAAGACCCATGAATGGCCTAACCTCTATCAAATTTCTTGGTATTGGCCATCATCTAATGGATTCTATCTTTTTAGCATAAACTGTTATCCCCTCTGCTGAAATTATATTCTCCAAGTAGTGAATCTTCTTTTGGTAAAAGATGCACTTACTTAGCTTAGCATACAATTTATTCTCTCTCAAAAATTGCAAAACCATTCTCAAATGTTTTTCATGTTCCTCTTCCAACTTAGAGTATATGAGTATATCATTTAGGAACACAATTACAAACTTGTCTAGGTACTCCCTGAGAACTCCATTCATTAGGCACAAAAAAAATGTTGGGGAATTTGATAGTCCAAATGGAACTACCCTAAATTCATAATGTCCATACCTTGTTCTAAATGTTTCCATGCTAATATCTTCTTCCTTTATCCTCACTTCATGATAACTTGATCTCAATTCAATATTTGAAATGATTCATACACCTTTCAGCTGATCAAACAAATCATCATTTCTTGGAAAAGGATATTTGTTCTTTATGGTGACCTTATTAAGCTGTCTAAAATAAATACACATCCTTAAGGTTCCATATTTCTTCTTTACAAATAGAATGGGGGATCCCCAATGTGACACACTTGGGATTATATACACCTTCTTTAACAATTCTTCAACTTGCATCTGAAACTCTTTCAATTCAAGCATGCCCATTTTGTATGGTGTCTTGGACACTAGGGAATCTCTTGACACTAAATCAATAGAGAAATCAATGTCTCTCTTTGGTGGAAATATTGGGATCTCCCTAAAAATGTCTTCAAAATCCTTCAAGATAGGATGGCCTTCAATATTTTCCACTTTATCTCTAGTTTTCTCTTCCATATATGCTGCAAAAAACTAACAACCATTTTTGAAACGTTTCTTCAACTGCATAGCTGAAATTTCTCTAATAACTATAGATCTTGAAATGCCTTGAACCTTTCCTTTCTTCCCTTCTTCATCAATACATATGATTGTATTGTTGTAATAGTCTAGGACAACATGGTGTTTTTCCAACCAATCCATGCAAATTAGACAATAATATGAACTCTAATGGTATGATGTTTACATCTACCTTTGTGTTGACTCCATTAATTTATACTAAACAATATTTAACCAACCCATTGATTTTCCTCTTATCTCATGTGGATAATTGAACTAAACTAGATTTGGTATGCTTACTCCTTTGCAAGTAAAATATTTCATCAATGTTAGCATTTATGTAACTATGTCTAGCTCCATAATTAATTAAAAATTCTATGGGATTGTTATAAATATTACCTTCCACTTTAATCATGGGGAATTGATATTCATCTTTCTTGTTTTCCAAGGCTACATAAATCCTTCACATGTTTCCTCCCATTTCTTCCACTATTTCATCATCTTGAATGTTGTGGACCATACTCATTCTTTCGGATTTGTGAGGGAAGTCCTTATATGAGTGATTTTCCTCACATTACCAACATTGTATAGGATACCACCTTGGCCTTTTCCCAAATGAATCTGTAGTCTTGTGCTCATTTTGGGCTGACTAACTTTGTTGATTTGTTTGGCTATTTTTCTTTAAAAAGGGTGGCTTAAATCCTTTTTTCCTTTTGTCCTTTTTACCCTTCATCTTGTCATTCCAAGATTTTTGGAAAATTGGGCTTCCTCTTATTTGCTCATAAATATGTCTTGCTCTCATTATGGTTTTCTCCAAGGTATTGGGGTTATCATATTGAATCTTATCACAGTAGAAGGATGGTAACCCACTTTGAAACCTTTGGATTTTTACTTTTTCATCCTTTATGAGGTCAACTTACTTCAACAATTAAAAGAAACTCTTCTCATATTCATCCAGTCTCATGCTTCCCAGCATGAGATCAAAGAAATATTTCATCTTCCCTTCATAATAATTCTTGGAAAAAAATTCTCTTCAAAATATCTTTTGAACTGTCTCCATGAAATCCTCTTGTCATCAAGGTTCTTGGCTTTCTTAAGCTGATACCACCACATGGTTTCCTTTCCTTGAAAGTAGTAGGTTGAAATTATAGCTTCTACCCTTTAGGCATAATCATGTAGCTAGAAAACTGTATTCATTTCCAACAACCAGGACTCGGCCTCTTCCCCTTTCATGTGCTCACCATTGAAAGTTGGTGGCTTGATTTTCCAGAGTTCACATTGCAAGATGTATTCCTCATGTATTCTCCTAACATGAGACACACTTGGACTACTCCCTGCCCCTAGAATGGCATGAGTTCTTATCGTGGATTTCTTTGGAGAATGATGGTGTTTTCTCCTTGTTCTTGACTGCCTATCATTTCCATGATCATCCATTTTGATTTGGGATCTAAATGCTCACATGTGTCTAGCACTAGTTGTTTTCTTAGTTCCAAAGTCTTTTTTGAATTTCTTATGAAACATATTTACACTCTGAATTATCTCTTCTCTATCCTTCATAATCCTTTCATTGTCATCTCTATAGCTCTGCACTTCCCTATGTGGGCTTCTCATAGTGACATGATCATGCCTATACCTTATTCAATTTGACTATGTCTCAACATTGCCCATGTTGACATGCATACCTTTGATCTCTTCCTTATGGCCATAAGATCCCTGAGAATCATCCATAAACCCAATCCTCATATAAGAACCAAATTTTCTTTCATGTACCTCTAATTCTACAAAAAAATTGCTTGTAATAATTATTGTTAGAACATGCATAACAGAAAACATTTCATCAATTAGAATACAATTTACTCTTTATCCAAATTTATGAAGGACACAATGCACCAAATCAAACTATGATTCCCTAGCTGCATTCACCTCTTAAATATATTTCCAACAATTGTATTCATGCCTCAACTTGATTTCTAAGCGAAACATCACATCATTTGCAAGTTCTAATTTCCATTCATTTACTCCTACATAAATATATTTTATGAATTTATAAGAACTTTTAGTTCCCTATTCAAAATTTTGGGTTGAACAATGTCTTCTACTCCTCAATAAATTTACAACAGCTATTTGTTTTCTCAATTACAAGCTATGAGTTGAAAGTTATGGTCTAGATATTTTTTTACTATTTTACCCAATTTACCTATGTATCCTAAAGGTGACTTCTTTTTCATATTGCACATTTTTACATGCCTACATCCTAAATATGGCTCTATTGTTATTTTATATGGTTCATAATCTTTCCATATACTATTCGTATTACCCAAATGAACTTTTGAGCAAGGATTTATTCCCTCTAGAACAAATTTGATGCAAAAATTTTACCCTTATTGTTTTGGTTGTAACTTTCTCATACGAGCTATGTTTTGCACCTGTAATAGATCATTGGATATCTCTCTCTGAATTATTTTAATTGATATAAATACATAGATCATACCTCAATACACTTTGTTACTTGTGGGTTTCCACTGGCTAAAAACATCGCACAGGGCCTCAAAATCGCCCCGCAAGTCAACGACCTTCAAAATCCATTAATTTCCACTTAAAATTGATTTGTTTACTGTGTTGACAACCCTTAAATATGATTCTTCAATATCAAATCACATGGATTCTGATCCATTGATATGTTATCAATTATATATAGGCAATTGACGTTCTCCCTTAGGTGTGCATAACACTTTTCCCAATCTATCGACCCAACCATCAGCCATCAACCCAATCCCTTGACAAACAATTCACAACACCATGCTAAACTGTTCAACCCAACCATTTCTCATTGGTCATCAATGATTTTCATTGGTGAGTGAAAATCATAACTAATTCATTCAATTCCCAACCATCGACCCATCGATCGTCGGTCACTTCCCTTGGAAACCACTTGTAACACCTTGTTAAGCCAGTCGACCCGACCGTTGTCCATCGACCACTTCTATGATGACATGGTAACGGGTGATATGGCATGACACATCATCTTGAGGTATTAATTTGGTTGGCATGAATTGACACATGGATGATGATGTGGCATGGAACATGGATGTTGACATGGCATGGCACATCATCACCATCTTTCCTTCATCGACCATCGATTGTTTCTCTTGGATGACCTGAAAAAATCACTGAATCGGCTCACGGCTAACCATTATCCCATCAACCATCAACAAAAGTGAACATTTCTTTGATTTGTTCGATACCTGACTATTGTCCCATCAACAACTTCTCTTGTTTGATCAAAAACACTTCACCAAGTTGTTCGATGCTCAACGACCAACTCATCAATTTTTAGTGATTTTTTTTGGCAAATGAAAACACTTTGTCGAATATGGCTGACCCCCAACCATCAATTGTCGAAGATATTCTTGGCAGTTTTCCAACACTTAGAAAAATTCAACAAAACCCAAGTGAATGTGGGTAATTAATCCACTTCAACTTCCCAACCCCTGAAATTGAATCTTGGCCATTTATGTGCTCAACCTTCAAAATGGATGAAACTTTTGAATTTTTAAATTTATCAAATTAAATCTCGATCATTAATCTCAATATCAAATGAGATATCAAATGTCAATTCCTAAACTTCTTCCCAGTGCTACAGGAGACCACTAAAATGAAAATCTTTACCTTTTCAAGTCAAATTCCTCTCTGCAACTTTCATATTTACTTCATTATATTTCATAAATAGATTTGAGTCACTCAAACTCGAATTTTACTCACGAATTTAAGGATTTTTCTCTATTTTTTCTCTTTTTTTCTCCAAATCTGTCATAGGCAAATGTGCAATAGAGAAATTTCCTAATTCACATCTATGTTGGCCCATACAAGCACAATTTTTGAACCCAAGGCTCTAATACCATAATGTAACATCCCCAACCCAGGTAAGGAACATTATGGCGTAGAATACTCATAAAAATGAAATTTTCACTAACTAATTTATTTCCTATAGCTTATGAGCTACTATTACAACCATATTTAACTTTTGTCTATTACCGTAAATTAGATGCATCTACAACATGTTGAATAGATATGAAATGAAACTAATATCACATTACAACATGATATAAAATTGTTCTTATACTAAATGTTAGTGCACAACAAATAAACACATAATATAACATAGCAACAAGATAAAACAAGTATCTTATAAAAATGTTTGTGCAACCAGTTGCTTGGGACAGATGTTTGACCCAACCATATACTTATTATTCAAAATATCAACGTCGAGTCACCCCTGAGTTGAGGCTAGTAATCCACAAAAGAGGGTGGTCTCTCATTGTCCACTCACATCATAGAATTCCCACAAACCACTAGTATTCTCCTACAACTATCTCGATTTTCCACCATCTCTCTTCCTCTTGACTTGCCCAACCCAAGGAATGTACCCCTTCATTGATATCATTCCCTATGAAATTCCATTCATTCATCAGGGTCTCTTTGGCATAGGTAACCAAGAATATCTCATCTTGGAACTCAAGGGAACTTGTTGCTAGGAAACAATACTAGCAAATAACAACAACCACTTGTTGTTACAACGAAACTCACACAATAGTTCACTCTTCAGGTCTAACAACCCGACTCTTCAATGTTCAGCTCCAAATACGCTCCAACATTCTCTAGAATTCTCCCTCCATGGTTGTTTGAGCTCCAAGCTCTCTTTCTTTCTTTCTACTTTCTCTTCATGCACCAAAAACTCAATGGGTAAAAGTGTTGTACCAACCCATACAAATTTCATCCCTTTGGCTTGGATTTCTTGACTCACACACTTCTCCAAGCTGATTGTACTAATCCCCTCATGTGCCCAATAACTATGGGATGTGACTTCTCACACCCACCCTCTTACATGTATTCAATGATTGTCTTTGGGAACACTCAATAAAAAATTAGAAGGTTCATATACCAATAAAAAAATTAGGGAAATGGGTTGAATTAATATACATGTGTAATTCCCCTTCTTTATCATTCTCTTAGACCATCCCCTATCTTGTGGATTAGTTCATCCCCCATCTCTTTCCATGTCCCCTTAGCAGTGAACATCACATTTTATTATTCAAACAAAGAAATACAATTCAAGTATTACAACACTTGACCGTAGCCACATATTATATCAGCATTAAGCATTAATTCAAGTTGGGATTCTAGTGGGGATGTTACATCAGGAGGGGTATCTATAGGATGAACACCATTTAATGGATCAATGGGTTTCCTTGTATCTAATTCGGATATTTCCATCTGTTTGGACTTCTCTTATTCTTCCATTTGTTTGGACTTCGCGATATAATTAATTCTTGATTGGAATTTTCTTTCTTTTGTCTATTATTTTGTTCATCTAGGGCCCTCCTTATTTGTTCATTATCTTCTTGAGAAACATATTCGACCTCCTTCTTGCAAAATTATTATTCTATTCTACTTTGAATTTCCTACTCTTGGGATACCCTATTTTATTCTTCTTCTCTGTCCCGATGATAGACTTATACCTTCAATGTAATTTCTTTCTCTCTCCTAGCTTCCATTGCCTCTCTTTCAGTTGTCACACCCCATGCAATTGTGGAAAAACTTTGTGTCATGACTTATATTTGTTTGACAGCTGAAATATTTTTTAATATAGTCATATTTGGCTTATCTTTCCTCTCCATATCCTCAACCTAGATCTTTTTATTATCAATGAACATCTCGTCATGTATTTTTTCACGCATAAGGCCAACACACAGCAACTTGCTCAACATGCTTAAGCACCAGACCTTTCGGATCATGCTATCTATATATGTCAGTTTCAAATCTATATTCCAAATGGATTAATAACTCCTGCCTATCCCATGGAGTGTCCATGACAAAGTAATAGCCTAGTTGAAAACCATAGGGGATAAAATCCCTTTTTTTGTCTCTGACTAGGAAAGAATTAAATCCTTGTAGAATTGTTTGATAAGAAATTTCCCCTAAGACCAACTTATCAGGTACATATGCGAGTAATATGTTAAGAACCAAACAACAATATAGCATATAAAAACCTCAGGAAAAGTACTCAACGCCTTGAAAAAGAGATAATTTTAGATAATAAGCCTCTTCGAGGGGGCAACCTCCTTTTACCCCACTTAAATGTTCAAGTACAAGATGATTCAAAATGAAAATGTCTCCTTGGTATATATAGGAGACTAGGAGGTATA
>JASDQU010100740.1:319137-345730 GCA_032191745.1 Picea mariana | reverse complement strand
AAGCCCTAGAAAAATGGTTAACTCTGCTAGAAGGTTATTTCTCTGTTCAAATTTTTCCGACAAAGAAAAGATCACCTTTGCACTCCTTAAAGCTCTCCCTCATGTCAAACATTGGTGGGAAACTTACTGGGAGCAAAGTTCCACAGAGGAGTATGGAATATATGGGGTCGATCCCACTTGGGATTTTTTTGTGGATGCGATAAAGGAACAGTATTACCCTGTCGCAAACTATGAGGACCAGTACATGAGATGGACCACACTGTGGCAAGAGAAGGGCCAAGCAGTTCCAGAGTTCACCAATACCTTCCATACCTTGCACACCAAGCTGGGTATCAAAGACTTTGAGGGACATTTGGTTCTGAAATACCATGGGGCTCTACACAGATACATCCAGACTGAAATGGATTTTCTGGACATCTCATCACTCGGTGCTACTTATCGATATGCTGTTAAAATTGAGCAGAAATTTAAGCACCAGAACAAACAGGAATTCGGGTATGCAAATCCGCAACAACCAAAGTATGACAAAGACAGCCCTAACAAATAATCTCCTGAAAACCAGTCCAAGACACAGGAAAAGAAGGGTCACGGGAAGACAAAGAAGGACACCGAAAAATGGTGCGATTTCCACAAAAGCCCCTGGCACAAAGTGATGAATGTCGCTCAAAAAAGTCATTGGTGGCCAAGATCAAAGACAAGGAGCCGAACTTTGATTCAGAATCCGATTCTGAAAACACTGGTAAAGGACGGATCATTGACGCAGACCCCACTGCTATTGTCGCAACCGCATCAATTCAACCAGAAGAACCAACATATCCCGAAGAGGGGGAGCACCTTTTTCATTCACAGATGTGGGTGAAGGGGACCCCGCTGCATTTTATTGTTGATAGTAGAAGCCAGAAGAACCTCATCTCAGCAGAGGTCATCAAACAGTTGGGATTGTCGACAACACCACACCCGCAGCCATACAACATCGGGTGGCTTCGCCAAGGATGAGATCTCCATGTCAGCCAACAATGTCGATTGTCATACGACATCCAGTCCTTCAAGGATGAGGTATTATGTGATGTTTCCCCACTGGATGTCTGTGATGTTCTCTTGGGCCAACCATATATGTGGAAGTGCCATGTTGTTTATGAGTCTCGACCCCATAGTGTCATTGTTACTTTGGGGGGTCATCTCTACAGAATACCAGAGGTAGTTCCAACTATTGTTCCACCTAAAAAGTGTCGCAAGGTAGTATCTCATACTGCAAAATTCAGCTTCTTCATAATCTGTTCAAAAGGCGAACAGAACGACACTGCAACCACTACAGTCTCGCCCCCTGCACCTTCTATCCAACATAAACAGGTCGACAAGATTGCAACAAAGCAAAACGATTCCTTCTGCACACCTTCCTCTCAGGTAGCTTGACTTGTTGAACAACCTCAACTTCAACAGGCTCATGACAGACTTCCACAAACTAAGCAGTGCGACGTCTCCAACAAGGCAAGCAACTCACCAAGATGCAGATTCAACAAATGCTTTTCCCTCTCCCCCGAGAACTCAACGCAATGGAGACCATTGCTTCCTATGGAGGTAGGATTGATCCAGGTGGATATTGGTGGCCACCCACCTTTTTCGACTGGCTCAAAACAGTTTTCTAGCAATTTTGGCAATTTACTATTTTTAGCAGGTTTTAACTTCCGAGGCCATTTTGAGGGCCTAAATGAAGGATTTTCAAGATCGAGGTTCTCAATGTTGGCCAATAGTAGAATCGAGCCCCCAAAATGAATCTCCTCGACGATACCTTTCCAACGAACTATCATACGCCTAAAACAAAGATCGTATGCAAAAGTTAAGACCTCGGGAAGTTGATGTACTAACTTACCCAAATGGGGCCCACATGACTTTTGACGCTTCATCTCCTAGGGTTAGGTTTTTGGATGTCTAGGACTTTTGGCATTCCCGTTTATTGTAAAAATGCCTTCAGAGCCTCATTGCAATCATCTTCTCGCGAATGCGAGTAGCCTTCACATCTCTTCTCAGAGATAAACTGCCACCATTCTAGCGAGTCTTTCACTCTGTATTTTTACAGTCTCTGTACATTTCTTTGATTACTAGAAATCGTGTATTACTGTATATCTGTGTTTATGGTTGCATCTCTGATACATTTTTATTATATTATTGAATATCTGCAATATCTCTGTGCATTTCTTTATTATATCTCCGCTCTCATTTTGTGCCGAAAATAATCCAGATCAACCAGAGCAGGCTGCTCCTTGTCGTTTCTTAGTGCATGTCCCTGACGAGGTCAGGCTATAAAGAGTGGGCCTCAATCTAGTTTCTCTTGAGGACAACCTCTCTCACCAGCCCAAGAAGTATCCCATGGTGAAATAAAAGAGAGATGAGGGAGCAGGAGATTCTATTCAGTTGTTGCTCGAGGAAGCCCTCACGCGACCGAGGGACGAAATGATGGAGAATTTTGTCGAAATCCTTCGACAATTGCTGACAACAACAGACACATCTTCATTAAGCAACCGCTTTGGAGGCGTGGCCCCTTTCAAGGTGCAAGTTAATTTTGATATTCATGTGTTTGAAGTTCAGATAGATGCAGATGCTTTGGAAAAGTGATTAAATATGTTAGAAGGTTATTTCTTTGTCCATGATTTTTCCAACAGAGAAAAGATCACCTTTGCATTCCTTAAGGCTCTCCCCCATGTCAAACATTGGTGGGAAACTTACTGTGACAAAAATTGCACAAAGGAGTCTAGAATGTTTGAGGCCAAACCCACTTGGGGTTTTTTTATGGATACGGTTATGGAACATTATTACCCTGTTGGGAACTATGATGATTGATGCATCATATGGACCACACTACGTAAAGAGAGGGGCCAAATAGTGTTGGAGTTCACAAATACCTTCCATACCTTGGGCACTAAGTTAGGTATCAAATATTATGAACAACATCTAGTTCTAAAATATCGCGAGGCTCTGCACAGGTATATCCAAACCAAAATGGATTTTTTTAACATCTCATCACTGGGAGCTGCTTATGAATATGTTGTCAAAACCGAACATAAATTTAAGCAATAGAACAAGCGAGAGTTTGGGTCTGCAAAACTGCAACAACCAAAGTATCGTAAAGATGGCCCTAACTCACAGAAAAAAAAGGGTAACAGGAAGACGAAGAAGGACACCGGGAAGTGTTGTGACTTCCACAAAATCCCTAGGCACAACACCGATGAATGTCGCTCGAAACAATCATTGGTGATCGAGCTCAAAGAAATAGAGTCGAGCCTCGACTCAAAACTTGATTCAGAAAACAATAAAAGGAGGTAGATCATTGATGCATAACCCACTTCTACCATCAATACCACAAAAATCCAACTAGAAGAACCAGGGGATCCCGAGGAGGGGGAGCCCCTCTTCCATTCACAAATGTGGGTGAAGGGAACCCCACTACATTTTCTTGCTAACAATGGAAGGCAGAAGAACCTCATCTCAGCAGAGGTCATCAAGTACATGGATTTTTCGACAACACCACACCCTCAACCATACAACATTGGGTGGCTTCACCAGGGTTGGGATCTCCGTGTCAGCCAATAGTGTCGCATGTCCTACGACATCAAGCCCTTTAAGGATGAGGTATTATGTGATGTTGCCCCACTGGAAGTTTGTGATGTTCTTTTAAGCTATACATATATGTGGAAGCATCATGTTGTTTATGAGTCTCAACCCCATAGTGTCATTGTTACTCTGGGGGTCATCTCTACAGAGCACCAAAGGTAGTTCTGATTATTGTCCTGCCAAAATAGTGCTGCAAAGTAGTATCTCATACAACAAATTTTATCTTCTTTGTGATCCAGTCAAAAGGAAAATATAAGGACATTGCAACCACTGCAGCCTCATCCCAAGACCTTTCTATCCAACAGAAGTAGATCAACAAGAATTAAGAAGAGCACAAAGACATTTTGGCTTCACCTACAAGGGTGCCTCCACACTGCATAGTCAAGAAAAATTATAACAGAGCCCTTCATATTCTTCATGTTGCATATTCACTGACATATTCTTCCCACACTCAAGTATATCATGCAACTATATTGGTTGAATGGATCCAATCCCTCCAACAACGGGTTCATGTCAACCTTCAATAAGTTAAGAAGGATAGCTTCTTCAACAAGGCAAGCAACTCACTAAGGTTCAAATTCAACAAAAGCTTCCCTGGGAACTTGACGCAATGGAGAACATTGCTTCCTAAGGGGGGAGGAATGATCCAGGTGGATATTGGTGGCCACCCACCTATTCCACTAGCTTGAAATACAGTTTTCCACCTTGGCAGTTTTTCTATAGTTTTTCGGATCCCAAACTTTCGGGGCCATTTTGAGGCCCTAAACAACGTTTTTTTTTAAGTTTGGGGGCCCAAGTGATTGTTATATAGTCTAGCCTAGACCCAATTGGAATATGTTCTTCTCGGCTAGACCTTTCTAACGAGCTATCATGCACCCCAAACGAAGATCATATGCAAAAGTTACACCCTTGGGAAGTTGACGTATCAACTACCCCCATTAGGGCCCTCAAACCTTTTGGCATTTCATCTTCCGGGGTTAGGGTTTTGGATTTTCTTTATGTTAAAAAGGCCTTTGGAGCCTCATTGTAAACATCATGTTCTTGTGAGTGAATGTAGCCGTCACATCTCTTCTTAGAGATAGGTTGTCACCATTCTAGCGAATTTATTCACTCTGTATTTTTACAGTTTCTATACATTTCTCTCATTAATAGAAATTTGGTGTTATTGTATCTCTCTATTTCTTGCAATATTTATGTGTATTTCATTGTTATATATCCTCCTTCATTTTGTTCTCAAAATAATCTGGATCAATGAAGGGGGTCTCTTGTCCCATAAACAAGGGCATCTCATACATCAATTTGGTGCTTGGTTAGGCCGTGACCTTACATTATGTTATTATTATCATTACACACACATGTATGTATATATGTATATAACATATTGACATATGCATGTATACATACATGTATTTATAACTATACATATATTGATAACGATAATAATGATAATCTAATTTAAGGTCATAGCCTAACCAAACATTAAATTGATGTATGAGACCCACTTGTTTGTGGGATAAGGGCCCCCCTTCATGTAGTGATTCAACTACTTAGTCTATGAAGATGTACATACCCTACCCCCCTTTGGATTTGAACTTTTGATGCCAATGAGGAAATAGATGTTCCTAAATGTTAGATCCACTCAAGCTATATATACACATATTTATAGATATGTATATACATACTTACATATTTTTTCAAAGGAAAACTTCGTAGATGAACCTAAAGTATGCTTCTGCACATTCATGGATGACATCCCTTGAAAAATCATTAGCATATACTAGTGTACCTCACTCAAGGGATCTGAATGGGGTACTTGCTAGCATGGAACTACCCAAATGCCCAAGGAAATTGCCAACAACTTGTTTAGCTAACCCCTTGGGAATACCAAGCCTTTGTTCTTGATGAAAGTCTGAGTGCAAGCTCCTCTACAAACCTCTCTGTTCATTATTCTTCAATGAGTGTGCAAGGATGGTATGTTGGTTGGATCCATGGCTTGATGTTTGGTTGTCTTATCCAAAGACCTCCCATTCTCTAAATGGCTACAAGGCTTATATTCTCCCTATGTTCTTAGTGTAGCCTGCACACAATACAACCCACTAATAATGGTAAGAATAAACGAGATATTAAGTGCAAACTTCTCTTCTTGCTACTCCTCTTGAGGTATGGAATGATGGTTCTACTTGTTGGGCCTGTAATGTCGAGACAAATGCTCCAGAGAGATGTTTGTCTCTAAGGTCTATTGACTAGAAGTAAGGTAATCAGAAAATGGATGTGTTCTAGTTCTCAATTGTAATAGCCCAAATACAAACCATGGGTGTGTGTGTGTGTGTGTCTTCATATTCTCAGTCTTCCAATAATGCATACATAGAAAGGAATTTCCATACCAACATTTACATCAACCCACCAATTTACAACAACTTCATATGGGATATAGTAAGAATCACACAACATTTGCAAAGATCAAGAAAAGGGTGTAACATCCCCTAGCCCAAACGAGGGACATTACGGTGCATAATACTCATAATAACGAAATTTTAACAGTTAAAATAAATGCCTGTAGCTTTCAGCTATGAATTAAAACCAAATTTACCTATTGTTCACTACCATTTAATTGATGCATCTACAACATACCAAAGTAGACATGAATGCAACTTAATAATTCAACACAACAACATATAAATAATTCTTAAATACTCAGAGTTAATGCACATCAATTAAACTCATGAAATAACACAACAACAAGATAAAACACTTATCTTTTAATTCTATTGTGCAACCAACTGCTTGGGACGAACATTCCACCCAACCATAGACTGATTGTTCCAAATCTCAACAGCCAGTCACCCTCGAGCTAAGGCTAGTAATCCACAAAAGAGGGTGGTCTCTCACTCCACTCACAACTCAAATTTGCCACAACCCATTGGTATTCTCCTACAATTATCCTGATTTTCCACCATTTATCTTCCTCTTGACCTTCCCAACCCAAGGAATGTATCCCTTCACTGATCTTAGTCCCTGAGCATCCCATTCATTTATCAAGGTCTCTATGGCACATGTAGCTAGGAATATCTCACCTAGGAACTCAAGGGAACTCACTGTTAGGACGAATTACCAGCAACAACAACAAACACTAGTTGTTTTAGTGCAACTCACTCAGGAGTTCACTCTTCAGGCCTGACAACCTGGCTCTTCAATATTCAACTCCAAAATGCTCCAACATGCTCTATAATTCACCCTCCATGGTTGCACCAGCTCTGGGCTCTCTTTCTTGCTCTCCCCTTCCTCCTCTCGCACAAAAACATTGACTAACTAAAACTGTTGTCCAAACCCATACAAATTTCCTCCCTTTGGCTTGCATTTCTTGACTCACACACTTCCCCAAGTTGATTGTACTCAATTTCCATGTGCCCAATAACTATGGGATGTGACTACTCACACCCACCCTCTTATATGTATTCATTGTTTGGCTCTGGGAACACTCAATCATAAATTGGAAGGTTCATATACCAATAGCAAATTTAGGAAAATAGGTTGAATTAATATACATGAGTAATTTCCCCTTGGACCCCCTCTTAGGAATCCTCTTAGACCCTCCCCTCTCTTGTGGATTAATTCATCCCCCATATTTGTCCATGTCGCCTTAGCAATTAATATCACATTTTGTTATTCAAACATTGAAATACAATTTGCATATACATCGCTTTGGCCATAGCCACACATTATATCTACATTCAACATAATTAAATGGGGGATTATAGTGGGGATGTTACATTCCCCCTCCCCTACAATTGTGCATTGTCCTCGGTGCACACTATGTCGATGTACATATATGCAAATTTACATCACAATACTTAGAAAATAAAATTATGCAATTCTACAACTCTAACAATAGTTCCAACCGTAATCTCATGTTCCTCTCAACTCACTAACCCAAGGAATGCACCATTCGTTTATTGGGGCTAACCCAAGGGATGTGCCATCCATTTATCAGAAATAACCCAAGAAACGATCCATTCTTTTATCAAGGTCCCCAGTGTAGTTGGATAGGACTCTGAGATATGGTTCAAAAACTCTAGTTTCCCAAAATGGAGTCTTGCATTATGTTTTCTTCGTGCTCCCATGTAGCATCTTCATGATTGTAGCAGGTCCATTAAACCCTTACCAACCCTATGGCCTTGTTCTTGAGCACTTTGACTTTCCGGTCCAGGATGCATATTGGTTCCACCCTGAAAATCCCCTTTGTGATCCAACTGGATCACATTCCAATCAATTATATGGTTAGGGTCAGGCACATATTTCTTTAATAATGACACACGAAATACGTTATGCACTCTCATGGATGCAAGAAATGCTAGCATGTATGCAACTGGCCCTATCTTGTCTAATATTTCAAAAGGCTGACAATATCTCGCTACCAACTTAGGGCAACTTACTAATCTTAGCGAACTTATTTTCGCCTTCACTTTTAAAAATACATATTTTCCCACTCTAAAATCTCTAAACACTTTATTCTTGTCTGCATAGTTTTTCTGCCTATCCTAGGCAGCTTTTGAATTCTGCTTTATCTTTTCCATCTGCTCTTCCATTTCCTTCGACAAATCTGGCCCAACAACTGCTCTATTTGCTAGATGATCCCAACTCACTGGTGTGTTACATTTTCTGCCATACAATGCTTCCAATGGACTCATTTTCAATGAGACTGGATACCCATTATTGCAGGAAAATTTCACTAAGTGGATATAATCCTCCCACTTTGATGGTTGGTCCATCACATACATTCTGAGCATGTCCTCAATTATCCTGTTAGTCCTCTTTGTTTGCCGATCTTTCTGTGGATGATACATTGTACTGAGATTTAAATTTGTCCCAAATCCTTTGAACAAACCCTTCCAAAATTGGAAGTAAATTTTGGATCTCTATCTAAAACTATTTCCTTAGGCACCCCATGTAGCCTAACAACTTCCTTCATATATATATCTATGTAATATTTGTTGCCTTATGTGTTGTCTTCATCGGAATAAAATGTGTTGCCTTAGTTAATTTATCCACCACCACCATGATGGAATCATGTTGCTTCATTGTTCTGGGTAGCTTGGTAATAAAATCAACTGTAACAACTTCTCACTTCCATTTCAGAATGGATAATGGTTGTAGAAAACCTACTGTGTGTCTATGCTCTGTCTTCACTTTTTGGCATTCTAGACATCTGGCTATGTAATTAGCCACTTCTTTCTTCATTCCCAACCAAAAGTATTAGCTTCTAAGAACTGCAATTGTCTTCTGATAACCTAGTTTCCCAACGCATGGCACATTGTGCATTTCCTTCAGTATTGTATTTTTCAGCTCATTGGAATTCAACACATATACTTTGTCTTTGTACATGAGAATTTCATTTTCTTTCAACTCATAATAATTAAATTTCTGCTGAAATTTTCCTTATTGTAATATTTCTTTTATTTTTACGTATTGGTGATAGGAATTTGCTCCTGCAATAATTTGATATTTTAGATCAATCATGTACATGTTGATGGCTGCAATATGCACTTCATGAGCTCTCATGTTGAGTGCATCAACCACTTGATTTTCCTTTCCCTTTATATGTTTGATTACAAAATCATATTTGCTAAGTAATTCAAGCCATCTAGTTTGTATAACATTTAGTGTTGGTTGTCCAAACAAATGTTTTAGACCACAATGGTACGTCCTTAGCTCAAATTTCTTACCCATGAGGTAATGTCTCCACATTTTCAATGCATTTACAATTGTTGCTAATTCTAGATCATGGGTAGCGTAATTCTTCTCATGTTCTTTTGTTTTTTTGGATTCAAAGCATACAACATGATCTTTTTTACTCAGGAATCCACCGAGCCCTTCCTTGCATGCATTAGTACACACAATAAAATCTTCATCTGGATTTGCAATCTTCAATATTGGCATACTTGTCAATATTACCTTCAACTGCTGAAAACTCTCTTCACACTTGGAAGTCTATTCAAATTTCACTCCCTTCTTCTGCAATGAAGTGATTGGGCTTGCAATATTTGAGAATCATTTTATGAATGTTCTGTAATAAGCGACAAGACCTGTGAATGATCTAACCTCTGTGACATTTCTTGGCATTGACCACCCGCTAATGGCCTCTATCTTCTCAGGATCAATTGTTATCCCTTGTATTGAAATTATATGCCCCAAGTGGTGAATCTTCTATTGATAAAATATACACTTACTTAGCTTAACATACAATTTATGTTCTCATAAAACTTGCAACATCATTCTTAGATCTTTCTCATGTTCCTCTTCTGACTTAGAGTATATGAGTATATCATCTAGGAACACAATCACAAACTTGTCTAGGTACTCTTTTAACACTCCATTGGGGCATTTGATAGTCCAAATGGCACTACCATGAATTCATAATGCCCATATCTTGTCCTGAATGTTGTCTTGTTGATGTCTTCTTCCTTAATCCTCAATTGGTATTAGCATGATCTCAAGTTGGTCTTGGAAAATATTCGTGCACCTTTCAACTGATCAAACAAATCATCAATTCTTGGTAAAGGATATTTGTTCTTTATTGTGACCTTATTCAACTGTCTAAAATCAATACACGACCTTAAGGTTCCATTTTTCTTCACAAAAAAAACTGGGGCTCCCCAAGGTGACACACTTGGGCGTATGTACTCCTTCTTCAAAATCTCCTCAACTTGCATCTGCAACTCTTTCAATGATGGCGTGCCCATTTTGTAAGGTGTCTTAAATACTAGGGCAACTCCTGGCACCAAATCAATGTCTCTCTTTGGTGGAAATCCTAGGATTTCTCTAAAAACATATTCAAAATCCCTCAAGGTCGGATGGTATTCAATGCTTGCCACTTTATCTCTTGATGGCTCTTCCATATGCACTGCAAAAACCTAACATCCCTTCCTGAAACTCTTTTCCAACTGCATAGATGAAATCTCTCTAACAACTACAACTCTTGGAATGCCTTGAACCTTTCCTTGCTTTCCTTCTTCACCAAGACATCTAATTGTCTCATTGTAACAATCTAGGACAACATGGTGTTTTTCCAACCAATCCATGCCAATTAGACAATCATATGAGCCCAATGGTACAATATTCACATCTGCCTTTGTGCTAAGTCCATTCATGTCTATCAGACAATATTTAACCAATTCATTGATATTTCTCTTAGCTCATGTGGCTAATTGAACTAACCAAGATTTCTTATGTTTACTTCTTTGAAAGTGAAATCTTTCAACAATGTTATCATTTATGTAACTATGGCTAGCTCCAAAATCAATTAAAATTGCTACAGGATGGTTATCAACCTTACCTTCCACTTCAATCATGGGAGATTGACACTCTGCTTGCTTGTTATCCAAGGCTGCATAAATCCTTGGCATGCTTCATCCCATTTCTTCCATTGTTTCAGCCTCCTAAATGTTGTGGACTATCCTCATTCTTTCTCCTTTGTGAGGGAAGTCCTTGTATAAGTTATTTCCCTCACATATGTAACATTGTACAGGTTGATGCCTTGGCCTTTTCCCAAATGAATCGACAGTGTTGTGCTCATTTTGGGATGAGTGTCCTTGTTGATTTGCTTGGGTGCTATTCTTGAAAAAGGGCAACTTAAAACCTTTCTTCATTTGATCATCTTTACCCTTCATATTTTCATTCCAAGATTTTTGAAAAACCCACCTTCCTCTGCTTTCCTCATAAATATGCCTTTCTCTCCTTATGGTTTCCTCCAGAGTTTTGGGGTTATCATATTGAATCTTGTCACTATAGAAGGAGGGTAACTCACTTAGAAACCTTTGGATTTTTACCTTTTCATCTTTGATGAAGTCAACATACTTCAATGATTCAAAGAACCTCTTCTCATATTCGTCCATTTCCATGCTTCCCAATTTGTGTTCAAAGAATTATTTCATCTTCTTGTCATAGTAGTGTACGGATAAATATTTCTCCTAGAAATATCCTTTGAACTTCCTCCATGAGATCCTCTTCTCATCAAGGTTCTTGGCTTGCTTAAGTTGATCCCACCACATTGATGTTTTTTCTTGCAAGTGGTAGGTGGAAATTATAGCTTCTACCCGGGAGGGGTAATCATGCAAATGGAAATATTTCTTCATTTCCAACAGTTAGGCCTCAACCTCTTCTCCTTTCATGTGCTCACCATTGAAAGTTGGTGGCTTGATTTTCCAGAGTTCACCTTGCAAGATGTCTGCCTCAGGCCTTCTCCTTTGCCTCTGAACATGAGACACACTTGTGTTTCTCCCTGGCCTTGAACTTGCATGAGTTATTATGGTGGAATGCTTTGGAGAATGATGGCACTTGCTCATGCTTCTTGACTTCCTATCATTTCCATGATCATCCCTTTTGATATTGGATCTAGATTTTAATACTTGTTTAGAAATAGCTACTTTCTTGGTGCCAGAGTCCTTGTTGACTTGCTTATGCAAAATATTTAAGCTATGAAGTATCTCTTCATGAGCCTTCATAATGTTTTCATTATCATCTCTATAGCTTTGTACTTCCCTATGCAGGATTCTCATAGTTATAGGCTCTTGCATGTCTCTTCTTCCATTTGACTTTGTCTCAACATTTCTCATGCTAACATGTAGACCTATTATCTCTTACTCATGGCTATAATATCCCTGAGCATCATCCACAATTTCAGTCCTCGTATAAGAACCAAAGTTGCTTCCTTATACTTCTAATTCTACAAGAAATGTGTAGGTAAAAATTATTGTTAGAACATGCATACTATAAAACACTTCATCAATTAGAATACAAATTATTCCCTCATCAATTTATGAAGGAAATAATGCACCAAACAAAATATTTATTCCTTAGATGCATTCCTCTATGAAACAACTTTCCAACGGCTATACTCATGCCTCAAACTAAGTTCTGAGTGAAACGTTACAACATTTACATGCTGCAATTTCCACTCATTTTTCTACTACATAAATCTCTTTATTAATTTTTGAGAAACTTTATTACCCAAATCAAAATATTGTGTAGACAAATGTCTTCTAATCCTCAATACCTTTCTATCGATTGTTCGTTTTCTCAAATCCGAGCTTTGGGTTGAAAATTATGGTCTAGAGAAGTTTAGATCGTTTTACCTAATTTATCCCAGTATGCTACCCGTGTCTTCTTTCATTCCCAACACATTTTGACATACCTAAATCCTAAATCTAGCTCCACGGTTATTTTCCATGGCTCATAATATTTCCATATACTTCTTATGTGCCCCAAACGAACTTCTAAGCAATGAGTTATGTATTTCAGAAGTAATCTAGTACCAAAATTTTATCCTCACTGTTTTGTCTGTAACTTCTTCATACGAGCTTTGTTTTGTGAACAATTTAGCTCGTTGGATAACTCTCTTCGATTTCTTTTATTTCATATGCAAAGATAGATTGTACCAAGGTACAATCTAATTTCGTGGGTTTTGATTGGCTAAAAACATTGTTTAGGGCCTCAAAATCACCTTGCAAGTTAATGACCTTCAAAAACCACAAAATTTCACATAAAATGACTGATTTACTACTATAATAACCCTTTAAATATGAGTTGTTGATCTCAAATCGCACGCAATTTGAGTCGTTGATCTCACTACATCGATTAATCAATGATCGACACTTTCCTTTGGTCACGTGCAACTCTTTTTTCAAACTGTCGACCCAATCGTCGGTCGTTGGCCCATTTCCCTGAAAATTGATTTGCACACAACTCTAAACCGGCCAACCTGACCATCAAATGTCGGTGAGTTTCATTGGCGAATGGAACTCCTCACTAATCTGGCCGATGCCCGACCATCGACCCATTGGTTGTCGAACATCCCTGCCGATTGACAAAAACACTTCCTCAATTCGGTCGACCATCAACCATCTTTGTCGGTTGACGTGGCAACTACTGACATGTCATGACACATCATCTTGAGTTGTCAACTTGGATGACATGGCATGACACATGGATGTTGATGTAGCATGACACATCATCGCCCTCTTTCCTTTATATACCATCGACCATTTCTCTTGGATGACATGAACACCTCGTCGAATTGGTCGATGCTCGACCGTCGACCCATATGCCAATCGACAACCCCTCTTGCTTGATTTGAAACACTTTGTCAAATTTGGTCGATGCCCGACCGTCAGACCATCAACCATCGACAATTTCCATTGGCGACTGAAAATACCTCACTAAATCGGTCAATGCCCAACCTTCGGCCATTGCTCGTCGGAGATGTCTTTTGGTCAAACCAAACTCTTCACCATTTTGGCCGAACTGACCACTAGTTGTCGACAATTTCTCTTGATAATTTCTAAACTTATAAATTTTTGACCAAAATCCCCGACGAACCTAAGTCATTGATCTTCAAGCCAAGAAGATCTTGACCATCGATCGACTTCCTTCTCTCTGAAACTAATCAATATCGTTGATTTCCTTCATTTGCAAAACACCGAAAACAAATATCGATCGTTGATTTTCTCAACCTTCAAAATGATCGAAACATAACAAGTTTTTAAATTTATCATGATGAATCTCAACCGTCGATCTCGAGATCAAAAGCAATCTCGACGGTCGATTCGTCAAACGTCCTGCAACTCTATAACAACCATTAAAATTTAAAATTTGACCATTCCAAGTCGAATTCGGCTCTACAACTTTGCATATTGGTTCCATTAAACCTCTTAAATTGCTCTAAGTCATTTAAAATTGAATCTTGCTCACAAATTTGAGGATTTCTTTATGATTTTTCACCATTTTCCCTCAAATTCGTCACAAACAAAAACTACAACAGTGGTTTTCTCAAATTCGCACTGGTTCGAGCCCATACAAGCCTGATGTTTGAACCAAATGCTCTGATATGATAATGTAATGTCCCTCAGCCCAACCGAGGGACATTACAGTGCGAAATACTCTTAAAAACGAAATTTTAATGACTAAAATAAATTCTTGTAGCTTTCAGTTGTTAATTAAAACCATATTTAGCTATTTTTCATTACCATTTAATTGATCCATCTACAACATACCAAAATACACATGAATGTGGCTTAATAATTCAACACAAAAACATATAAATCATTCTTAAATACATAGAGTTAATGCACAACAATTAAACTCACAAAATAACACAACAACAAGATAAAACACTTATATTTTAATTATGTTGTGCAACCAACAACTTGGGATGAACATTCCACCCAACCATAGACTGACTATTCCAAATCTCAACAGCTAGTCACCCTCGAGCTAAGGCTAGTAATCCACAAAAAAGGGTGGTCTCTCATTGTCCACTCACAACTCAAATTTCCCACAGCCCATTAGTATTCTCCTACAACTATCCTGATTTTCCACCAGCTCTCTTCCTCTTGACCTGCCCAACCCAAGGAATGTACCCCTTCACTGATATCAGTCCCTCATGCATCCCATTCATTTATCAAGGTCTCTCTAGCATAGGTAGCTAGGAATCTTTCAGCTGGGAACTCAAGGGAACTCACTGCTAGGAAGAATTACCATCAACAACAACAACACACATTTGTTGTTTTAGTGCAACTCACTTAGGAGTTCACTCTTCAGGCCTAACAATCTGCCTCTTCAATATTCAACTCCAAAATGCTTCAGATATGCTCCAACATGCTCTATAATTCCCCCTCCATGGTTGCACTGGCTCCAAGCTCTATTTCTTTCTCTCCCCTTCCTCCTCATGCACAAAAAAATTGACTAACTAAAACTATTGTCCAAACCCACACATATTACCTCTCTTTGGATTGCCTTTTTTAACTCACACACTTCCCCAAGATGATTGTACTCAACCCCCATGTGTCCAATAACTATGGGATGTGAATACTCATACCGACCGTATTACATGTATTCAATGATTGGCTTTTGGAACACTCAATAAAAAAGTGGAAGGTTCATATACCAATAGCAAATTTAGGAAAATGGGTTGAATTAATATAAATGGGTAATTTCCCCTTGGATCCCCTCTTAGGCATCCTCTTAGACCCTCCCCTCTCTTGTGGATTAATTCATCCCCCATCTCTGTCCATGTTCCCTTAGCAGTTGGTATCACATTTTATTATTAAAACATTGAAATACAATCCACATATACATCACTTTAGCCGTAGCCACACATTATATCTACATTAAGCATAATTAAACTATGGATTATATTGGGGATGTTATAAAGGGAATGTTACACATAGTAGAAAGGCCCCAACGATCCACCAAATCTGACCTCTTAGATTAAATGCCAACCAATGAAACAATTAGACGTGAACTAATTTATGTGGATAACTAACGACTCAAGGCAATATTGTATGAATAGTTCCAGAATACGGTTGTAGCTTTCACACAACAACTCAACATCCAAAATATTATTTCTTCTTAGTTTTACAAGCAATGAATGTTCCCATTAACATCAACAAAAAATATGTTCTATGGCTACTCATGTCAATCCAACAACAAAATAAAATTGAAGTAATGGCCATCCAAGTTTGATGGTGCAAATAGTGGCATTCAATATACAAGAGAATGGGTAGTAGCTATTGACAAGACTCATCCATCTTTTGCCTATCATTCATTTGGTTTCCATTAATATAAATGGAGATCTTCTCTCTCATGCACAAACAAAACACACTCCTCCCTCCATCCTCACACAAAAAATAACAATAAATGAGCATTTTTTTTTTAATTGTGGGGAAGTGTTATGTTTTGCAATTCTAGGTCAAACCAATAGCAAGATACTAACACCCTCCACTACATATGAAGAACATAAATTTTGTCTTCAACGCCAACATCAATCAACACAGCTTGTGGATATTGTTTTACTTGCAAAGGTTGAGATAAGAAAGGAATTATGAATGCATATTTATGGTAGCACATTCAAAAGTCGGTTACACTAAAAAAATTATCCCAACATTTGGATTCTCACACACTTAATTCATCAACAATTTAATTGTAACAATATTGACAATTAATAAGAACATAATAAGAGCATAATGCTTTCATTCCCCACACCATTTCCTTACCAAACTATTAATATCAATTTCCACAATGATTTGAACACTAACCATGGATGGCTATAGGATCATCAAGGATGCGTCAACATATGATTCTTGAGCTAGCCACAATGATGGAGTAAGGGGCACCGAGGAAATAAGAGTATTACAACAACGAATCAATTTACTAGTATGCATCCACCACAAAAACACTTGAACTACCCTATGGTGTGTGCATGTGACTATGCTAAATGCCCCACAACATCGATAGACAATGAAATGATGTAAACCAAGGTCATAATTAGAAGTTTTAAGCAAACAATTGCAACAGACAAATATTGAGAGTCGTTGATCTATATACATATAGTGGAAGGGATGGTGTCTATCATATACTTGTTTTCATCCACAAAATGCTAAGGGAAGTCAATTTCTAAGCCATAACTATTTGAGTTTCAATGGAAATTCATCATTAACCCATTAGCATGACTACAAGCAACATCTACAATATAGAGAAAACACCAAATAATTTATACACATATTTTTTCACAAGCATGGAGAAATATTCAAACCATTCAAGACACAATAGACACCATATTTACCATGTAAACCCAAATGGGAAAACTAGCTTCGAATGGATGCTTAGTCCATTTCAACAATCTTTAGTTACAATGTTTTCCAGGCTCTCTATGCCTCCTCGCTTGGAAAAACACCCTTTGAGAGGAATCTTCCAGAGGAAATAGGGCAAGCTAGGGTAATGGGAAGGCCAATGGACCGACCTTTCATTTTCCATTCCTCAACCTCTTCTCTCCTATTCTATTTTTTCTTTTGATTTATTTCTCTTTTTTTTTCCTTCTTTTGTCTTATTGAATTTTTAGATTTGCATTGATTTTCATAGTTTGATAACCTTCATAAATTATGGAATTGGCTTGTAGGTATTGAGTCTTACAAACATTTGTTGATTCAAATCCATTTCAGATCACACTTCCTCATTGAGAGGCTTTTTGGTCTCCAAAATCTTGAAGGAAACCAATCTGGTTCAATGTTCCTTTTGTCTGCTTCTTTGGAACATGGTTCTGACTCTAGCTCCTAGCTATAGCTCTTACTTTGGATTTGGATTAGGCTCATGGCTCTAGCCACTGGCTCTAGTCCTGGCTATGACAATGGTTCTAGTTCTGGCTCACTTGTTCACGCAACGTAGAAATTTGTTCACCAACTCTCATCTCTGAGCAATCTCCAGATCAGAACTTTGGAATCAACACTCGTTCCCATCTCTCTCTTAGACTTGGAGACAATCCATCTTGGTAGTCAATGAATCCAATTCAAATGTTGTTTTGTGCTCAGTGTGACCTCAACATGCTATGCCATCACATAACAATTCCACAAGGGAAGTGTGATCTCTATTCTCTTGCTAGGATCATTTGCTTCTCGTCAAGGGAAAATCCCTCCTATGTTTGCTTTACAAGCATGCCATCGAGATATCAATAACTCCCCTTGAGGCCATTGATCTATGTGCACCAATCTCTAGTGCATCTCCAAGAAGGGGTTCTTCAAATGCAATATAAAAATAAGAACTGGATTATGGATGCCCTTGGCATCAACCTATTCTCCATCTCGTTGGTGTTACTAACTTCCTTTGTTGCTATAGGTCCTTGGCTAGCTTCTGCTCCTTGCACTAGAGATGCAACTATCTCTAAATCTTCTTCAATCTTCACTCTCCACACTCTTCTCTTGGCTATGCAGTTTCTAGGGTGAAGCGTCGAATGAAGTTCTCAACACTTTGCTTCCCAATGACCACTCAACTTGTAGTGATAGATAAATTTCTTGGTGTAGTTGTATGGACTGCTCGGCATGATTTTCTTCTCCACGTACCTTTGAGTTTTTTGTTGTATTAGGGAAGAATTCATATATGTCTTCCTCTCAAAACATTCAAGCTTGTGATGTGTGTCTTGGTTCTCCTAGCAAGATGACTTAAGATGGCCTTTCTTCTTGCAAAATGAGAAAGCCATTAAGCACCAACAACTAATAGTGCTATGCCTTAAGATGTCATTTCTTCCTGCAACAATGACAAACAAGGGATGCCTTGCTTGATGAAGGCCTCTTGGTCTTCTTCTCCTTCTTTCCCCAACTAATTAGATTGATGCTTCTTCTAAGTGATAGTGTAGGTTGAGTCTTCAAACTCTTCTCATGACTTCCCTTCTTCAGTCCACCACAAGAAGGATGAGGTAATAGTGGGTTGTTACCTTCATGTATCACTACTCTTTCTTTCGAGGAGTAGGTCAACTTTGTCATGTCTTTGACATTCACAAAAGTGGTATTCATGGTCATGGAATTTTACCCTTTTCCATTGAAACCTAGGCCTTCATGCTTGATCCTTGATGCAACTACAATGGGGATTAGAAGATTTTTCTTCTCTTACCTAGCTCTTGTCCATCATAACCCATTTTCCTTAACAATTTTGAGCCAATTCCCCTAGTATGCTTTTCAAATTTACCAAAATGCTCTTGATAATTGTCCAAAGAATGTGAGCTTACCATAGTAGTCTCAATCATGGTGTTGGCCTTGGTAGTGACAATGGAAGGTGGCCTCACTTCCTAGTGCTCTTGGATAATTTCTTGGAGCTTTTCCAATGCCTCCTACTTTTATAACAACTCTTGTTGTAGCTAGTTCTTCATCCAAGTGAGCCTATCTTCTTGCAAGCTATCCAACTAAATGACCTTCTCTCCCAAGTGTACAAGCTAAACTCTGTGCTCATCCCAATCTTCCATAACCATAATGAGGGAGTCTTATCATTCATCAACTATATTCTTTAGCACTGGAAGAAGATTGACATAGGTCTAAAGTTTCTTCTACATCTCTTCTAACCTTTGGTCATACATTTGGACCTTCTCTTTCAAGTGTTGGTTCTCTTCTTGAAGTTGAGCATTTATGGTCCTTAAGTCTTCCAACCATTCTCTATTTTCTTTTCCCATGTCAAGTTTTCTTTCTCTTCAAAGTTATACCAGTTGCGTCATGGTCAAGGATTCAACTACTCTAATACCTTATGATCTATTAATGAGGGACTTATAGCCCACTCACTTTACCAACACATATCCTTTGTGGAATTTACTTCTGAGCTTTGATATCAGTCTTAAATAGAGAGCTCTATCTTCATAAAGACTACTGGGACTTTTTTTTTCTTATGAAAGTATTAGTCCAATATCCTTTACAAATTTGTTGTATTAGGGAAGACTTCCTATCCTTATTCCCTTGAAACATTTCAAGCTTGTGGCATGTGGCATGTGGCTTGCTTCTCCTAGAAATATGCCTCAAGATGGTCTTTCTTCTCACAAAATAAGCAAGCCTTTGAATACTGACAACTGATAGCATTGTGGGCATTCTTCCTACAACAATGACAAACAAGGGATGCCATGTTTGATGCAGACCTACTGGTCTTCTCCCCCTCCTTGCCTTGACTGATTGGTTCAATGCTTATTTTGAGTGCTGGTGTCGGTTGATTCATCGAGCTCTTCCCATCACTTCCCTTCTTCAATCCACCACAAGAAGTATGAGGTAGTAGTGGGTTGTCACCTTCATGTAAAGTTGTTATTTCTTCTGATGAACATGTCAACTATGTCATGTCTTTTTCCTTCACCAAAGTGGTCTTCACGGTCATGGGATTTTCCCATCTTCCATCGAAACTTAGGCCTTCATGGGGTGGAGCTTAGGATTCCTTGTCTTCTATTACCCAACGCTTTTCCATCATAGCCCATATACCTTAACAATTTAAAGTCATTGCTCCTGGTATACTTTTCAAATTCACCAAAATGCTCTTGAGAATTGTCCAAAGAATGTGAGCTTACCGGAGTTGTCTCGATCATGGTACTAGCCTCGATAGTGGCAATGGAAGGTGTCCTTACTTCCTAGTGCTCTTGGACTGGAGCTTTTCCAAGGCCTCCTCCTTCTCTACCAAGTTTTGTTGTAGTAGGGTCTTCATCTGGGTGAGCATATCTTCTTTCTAGCTATCCAATTGAATGATTTCCTCTTCCAAGTGTACAAGATGAACTTTGTGCTTGTCCCAATTTTCCATAACGACAATGAAGGAGTCACATCGTTCAACAAATCTCTTCTTTAGCATCAGTATCAGCTTGAAAAAGGTCTCAAGTTTCTTCTCCATCTCCGCCATACTCTGGTCATATATCTGGACCTTCTTCTTCAAGTGTTGGTTATCTTCTTGAAGATGAGCATTGATGGTCCTTAAGTCTTCCAACCATTCTCTATTTGCTTCACCCATGTTAAGTCTACGTTATCTTCAAAGTACTAGTAGTTGTGTCACGGTCAACGATTCAATTGCTCTAATACCTTATCACTGATAAGTGAGGGACTTATATCTCACTCGCTTCACCAACACAAATCCTCTATGAAATTTACTTATGAGCTTTGATGTTAGTCTCATACATAGAGAACTATCTTTAGAAAGGTTACTAGGACTTTGTTCTTGATGAAAATATGAGTGCAAGCTCCTCTATAAACCTCTCTATTTACTATCATTCAATAGACATGTGACGATGGTATGTTGGTTGGATCCATGGCTTGAGTGTTTAGTTGTCTTATGTAGAGATCTCCTATGCTTTGAATGGCTACAAGGCCTCTATTCTCCCGTTGTTCTTAGTGTAGTTTGCACATGATACAACCCATTAATGATGGAAATAATAAATGATATGTTGAGTGCAAAATTATCTTCTTGCTCCTCCTCTAAAAGTATGGAAGGATGGTTCTACTTGTTGGGCCTATAATGCCATGACAAATGCTCCATGCATATTTTTGTCTCTAAGGTCTCTTGACTTTAAGCAAGGTAAGGGGAAAATGGATGTGTTCTTGTTCTTAGCTGTAATATCCCAAATACCAACCTGATGTGTGTGTGAAGGATGGTTCTACTTGTTGGGCCTATAATGCCAAGACAAATGCTCCACACAAAATTTTGTCTCTAAGGTTTCTTGACTGCAAGCAAGGTAATGGGAAAATGGATGTGTTCTTGTTCTCAATTGTAATAGCTCAAATACCAACCTGATGTGTGTGTGTGTGTGTGTGTGTATTTATATTCTTAGTCTTCCAATAGTGCATACATAACAAGAAGGCTCCATACCAACATTTACATCAACCCACCAATTTACAACAATGTTGTGCAAGATACAATAAGAATCACACATAATTTGCAATGACCAAGAAAATGGAATGATACATACAATAGAAGGGCCCCAACAATTCAACAAACTGACCTCTTAGATTAAATGCCACCCAATGAAACAATTAGATATGAACCGGTTTATGTGGTTTGCTAACAATTCAAGGCAAGACTGTATGAATAGTTCCACTATAGGGTTGTAGCTTTCACACAACAACTCAACATCCAAATTATTATTACTCCTCAGTTTTACAAGCAAGGAAGGTTCCAATTACCATCAAGAGAAAGTATGTTCCAAGGCTACTAGTGTAAATCCAATGAAAACAAAAATTGAAGTAATAGCCATCCAAGTTTGATGGTGAAAATAGTAGGATAAGTGAAGCATTCAAGATACAAGATAGTGGGTAGTAGCTACTAGGAAGACTCAATTAACTTTTACATATCCTTCATTTGGTTGTCATTAATATAATTGGAGCTCCGCTCTCTAATGCACAAACACAACGCATTCCTCCCTCCTTCCTCACACAAAAGACAACAAATAAATGAATAATTGTTTATTGAGGGGATGCGTTGCCTTTTACAATTCTAGGTCAAACCAATAGCAGGATATTAACACCCTCCAATACATATAAAGAACATAAATGTTGTCTTCATCGTCAAAGTTAATTAACAAAGCTTATGGAGTCTATTTTATTTACAAATACAGATTTGCAGTAGTGCATTCTAGAGCGAGTTGCACTAGAAATCTTAGCCCAACATTTGGATTCTCATGCACTTGATTCATTAGCAATCTAATTGGAGCAATCTCAACAATTAGTAAGAACATAATAAGAGCAAGACACTTTCATTCCCCAAACCATTTTCCAATCAAACAATTAATATTGATTTCCACAATCATTTGAATACTAACTATGGATGGCTACATGACTGTCAAGGATGCGTTGGAAGGTGATTTTTGAGCTAGCCATAATGATGGAGTAAGGGGTGGTATGGGAACACRTGTATTGCAACAATGAATCAATTTTCTAGTATGCAACCACCACAAAAACACCCAGACAACAATAAAYCCTATGGTGAGTGCATACAACTATGCTAAATGCCCAAAATTGTCAATAGATAATAAAATGATGGAAACCAAGGACATAATTAGAAGGTTTAACCAAACAATTGCCACAGACAAATCATGAGAGCCATTGATCTCTAAGAAGAGTGKAATGGACAATGTGTATCATATAGTTGTTGTCATCCACAAAATGCTAAGCGAAGTTGATTTCTAAGCCATAACTATATGATTTACAATGGAAATTCATCATCAACCCATTAGCATGACGACAAGAAACATCTCCAATATAGAGAAAACAACAAATAATCCACAAACATATTTTTTTCACAAACACAGAGAAATATTCAAACCATTCAAGACACGATGGGCACCATGTTTACCCTAGAAACCCAAATGGGAAAACCAACTTTGAATGGGTGCTTAGTCTATTTCGGTAATCTTTGGTTACAATAATTTCCTAGCTCCCCATGCCTCCTCTCTTAGCCAAAGGCCCTTTGAGAGTGAAACTACTAGAGGAAATAGAGAGAGTTGGGGTAATGGGAAGGCCAATAGGCTAACCTTTCATTTCCCATTCCTCAACCTATTCTCTTCTCTTCTGTTTTTTTTTTTCATTTAATTCTCTATTTTTTTTTCTTATTCACTTTTTACGTTTGCATTGATTTTCATAGTTCTCCATCCTTCATAAATTGTCGAATTGGCTTGCAAGTACTAAGTCTCACAACCATTCGTTGGCTCAGATTCATTTTGGGTCACTTGTGCTATGTGTGTGTGTGTGTGTGGACATGTGGTAGATGTGGGTAGCCATGTGTATCCACCTATATCAAATATTGAGTTGAGGTCACATAGTCACTGAATTTTTGGTATATTGAATTGTTTTCCACTTTAATATATGTATGTGTATGTATACACACACATACATACATAAATACATACATACATGCATATACATACATACATATACATACATACGTATACATACATACATATACATACATACATGCATGCATACATGTGTGTGTGTGTGTGTGTGTGTTAAAGTGGAACAAATCTAATAGAAAAAAACTCAGTAACAATGTGACTTTAACTCAATATTTGATCTAGGAGGCTACACATGGCCACCCACCTCTGCCATCAACTTAGAAACATTCCTACACCTTCACATTTATACAACGATTTTGTATGTCCTGAACTTTCAATGCATTTTTTGGCCACTTCTCATGCATTTTTATCATTTGACATGACCTTGCAATCTATGATTGCTCATCCAAACACATAAATCTTGGAATAATATTTGTAATGGTCCAATAAATACCCCAAACAAAGGTTGTATGTGAAAGTTGAGGGCCCGAGAAGTTGACAAATCAACTAGTCTCCTCAAGGCTGACATTCCTTTTTTCCACCTCATCTCTTAGGGTGAATGTCAATAATCAATATGTCGAGAATGTTTGAAAATTGTTATAGTCATTGAAGATTTGAAGTTGTTGGCTTAGAGTAGGCGAGCATGCCAATCTCTTCTATTCATAATTCAATGTATTACATTACAAAGAAGAAAAACAATCATCATTCAAGCTGATTCTAAGTACCGAGTGTTGTGATCCCTAAATCTCCACTTCTTATTCTTGTTGTCCGATCTTACAATATTTATTATTGCAACCATGGCAAGGAATCATATCCATGCTTGATTATTGGCATATAGTTGTGATGCTTAAACCCTTTTGATGATGGCCCATATTAAGTATATTCAAGCGAATGCTACCAATTATATCCATTAATGTTGTTTATGAGGATAACATCTTGTAGTTTATTATCCCACCAATTAAACACATGATCCAGATTTAGGAGCGGAACGAACTGTTTAACAAACTGAATACAATAAACACAGATATATGAATAATAACACAAATATTGAGTGAACAATATCTTCTATTAAATAATGAAATAGGTTGAAACTGTAAAACTAAAACACTTGCTTGAATGGTGGTAGCTATCTCTGAGAAGAGATGTGGCTGATACGCTCATCCGTATGAGAAACATGCATTACAATGAGTCTCTAGAGGTATTTTTTATATTACTCATGAATGCCAAAACCCTATACATCCAAAAACCTAACCCTAGGAGGTGAAACGCCAAAAGTCACATGGGCCCCTATGGGTAAGTTGGTACCTCAACTTTCTGGGGTTGTAACTTTTGCGCACGACCTTCGTTTTAGGCGTGTGATAGCCCGTTGGAAAGGTCTTTCAGATAAATACAAATTCCTCCATCAAAATTAGGCTCTGTCTAAATTTTAACTGTGGCGAGCCAAAAAAACACTGTTTAGGCCTCCAAAACGGCCCTGGAAGTATAACAAAATGTGTTGACATGAAAACGTAGGGCTTCAGACAGCCCCAGAATTGTAGAAACCACAATTACAAAGAAGTACAAAAGAACGTGCTGAACTAAAAATGGACAAGAGGAGTCAGTTGGAATAGGTGGGTGGCCACCAATAACCAACTAGATCAACACAATACTTGTGCTCACATTTTTTTTTTTATTAAATGTTTTTCCAAGTGATGAAAATAAGCCTTTGCTTGACTAGTGGGAGGATTTCTCCAACGTTAATCATTTTTTTCTGGAATGCATTGTGAAATTCTCTATGTTAGAAAAATAGGACCGTGGAGCAATAAAATAAAATAAATGCAGAAACAAAACACAGAAGATACACAATACAATAGAGACACAGATTTACGTGGTTCACCCAGTGTGGGCTACGTCCACCAGAGAAATTGCCAGGTCCTTCTTTTATTATTATCCAACATATGAAGGGATACAACCTACAACAAACCCGCTGTAACTTCCTCTTCTTTCTCTCACAATATCCTATCTCAGAATACAATATTTTCCATCAATCATAGCCGCAATACATTTCCCTCATAAAAGAGGGTTGCCTTCTAGGGCAAAAAACCCTAACATAATCTCTATCGTTAGATCTGTGACCTTATAATGAACGATCCAGATTTACAATGAAATTACAATATACATTTACAAGGCAATTTTTCCTTCGGGGGACGTTGCCCCCGAACCCCTGCAGGGGGCCCGCTTGCCCCTAGACTCCCCAGCCAGGGGGATAGCCCCCCTCGGACCCCACAGAGGGGGTACCCCCCCTTTGCACTCCCCTGCATGGAAGAGTGTACATACTTCTGGGGTGTAAATACTTCATGGGGTATAAACACGGCTGAAAGTAAAAGACCTCTGAATTAGGAAGATAATCAGGCTCCACAACCAACAATCTCCCACTTGGAGACTGATCTCAACAACTCCATCGCTGTTGTATATGCTGGACTCTGAACCTTCTTGGACTTGGCAAATTTCTCATCTTCATCTTCATTCTTGAAGACCAACTGAAACTGAGCAGGAACTCAGTTTCTCCCTGGTTACTCCCTTTGTTAACATGTCTGCAGGATTCTGGCTAGTGTGTATCTTTTCCAACTTCAAATGTCCATCTTCCAAGGCAGATCATATGAAGTGGTACCTCAACTATATATTCTTAGTCTTCGAATGGAAGGCTGAGTTCTTTGCAAGATGAATGACACTCTCACTGTCACAATACAACCTGCTATTCTCTTGCTTCTTTCCCAATTCCTCCATAAATCTTTGTAACCAGATCATCTCTTTACTAGCCTCTGTAGCAACAACATACTCTGCCTCTGTTGTTTAAAGTGCAACAACCTTTTGCAGTTTTGAAATCCAACTTATTGTTGTTCC
>JASDQU010100740.1:308520-319037 GCA_032191745.1 Picea mariana | reverse complement strand
GTAGAAGCTAAAGAGATAGAAGAGTCAGTATTACCAGTACATAAATACAATGTACCTACCTTCTCTCCTTTCGCTATCACCAATGATCCTTTGATGACCTTCCACGTCTTATCTGTAAATATGGATATACAACCTCCACTTGCCAACTACCCTGTTGAAATTAGATTTTTCCTTAAATATGGAACATGTCTTACCTCTTTCAACAACCATTGGTTTCCATTGCGTTGCTTTATTTTTACCTTTCCCATTCCAACAATTTTGCATGGTGCATCGTCACCCAAATGAACTTGTCCAAAATCACCTTGAACATAATCTAGAAAATGTTTCCTATGGGGTCTGGCATGAAATGAAGCCCCTGAATCTACTACCCAAGACTCAGAAATATTATCTACAGAAAGAATCAAAGCATCTTGTAACACATCACCTGTTACATTTGCTTCCTGATTTCTCTCCTGCTGTCCATCTCTTTGTTTCTTTGGAGCTCTGCAATCTTTCTTCAAATGTCCTTTCTTCCCACAATTCCAACACTCTATCTTTCCAAGTCTGGATTTGGATCTGCCCTTCCTAGAATTCCCACGGTTCTCGAAATCCTTTCCTCTATCCTTTCCTCTATCCTTTTGTCTTCCCCTGTTCTCCATGTTCAACGCATTTCCTGATGTCTCACCTGTGCTTTTCCATCGGATTTCCTCACTAAGGATAACACCAACAACATCATCAAATTTTAAAGTATTTGAACCAGAGACAGAGGTACTTACAGCCATGACCAAGCCGTTCCAGCTTTCTAGCAATGAGCACAAGATTAGAAGAGCCCTGACCTCATCATCAAAGTCCACTTTTACAGAACTTAGTTGATTAATAACCGTAATAAAATCATTTAAATGATCTGCAACAGACCCACCTTATGACATCTTCATATTAAATAATATCTTCATTATAAATACCTTATTGGACGCCAAGGGTTTTTCATACAATTTGGCCAATGCGTCCATCAAACCCTTCGTTGTCTTTTCTTTGGAAATATTGAAAGCCATTGACGCTGCCAGGCTCAGTCGTATCATTCTTAGAGCCTTTCGGTCAAGAATCTCCCATTCTTCGTCCTTCGTAGCCACCGACTTCTTTGCTATTCCGCCCAATGGTAGGAATAGATCCTTCTGATATAAGTAGTTTTCCATCTGCATCTTCCATAACTGGTAGTTTTGGCCGTTAAATTTCTTGACCCTAAACTTTCCATCTTCCGACATTGCTCCCACTCGAACCAGGAACCCTCTTTTCCTGCGAGTTACCTTTTGCTCTGATACCAGTTGTTAGAAAAACAGGACCATGGAGTAATAAAATAAAACAAATGTAGAAACAAAACACAAAAGATACACAATACAATAGAGACACAGATTTACGTGGTTCACCCAGTGTGGACTACGTCCACCAGAGAAATTGCCAGGTCCTTCCTTTATTCGTAACCAACATATGAAGGGATACAACCTACAACAAACCCGCTGTAACTTCCTCTTCTTTCTCTCACAATCTCCTATCTCAGAATACAATATTTGCCATCAATCATAGCCGCAATACATTTCCCTCATAAAAGAGGGTTGCCTTTTAGGGAAAAAAACCCTAACATAATCTCTATCGTTAGATCTGTGACCTTATAATGAACGGTCCAGATTTACAATGAAATTACAATATACATTTACAAGGCAATTTTTCTTTCGGGGGACCCCCGTTGGGGGGCCGCTTGCCCCTAGACCTCCCAGTCGGTGGGATAGCCCCCCTGGACCCCGCAGAGGGGGTACCCCCCCTCTGCACTCCCCTGCGTGGAAGAGTGTACATACTTCTGGGATGTAAATACTTCATGGGGTATAAACACGGCTGAAAGTAAAAGACCTCTGAATCAGGAAGATAATCATGCTCCACAACCAACACTCTAAACTTCTCATCATTTTGTGGACGAACAATGGTCACGAGGTTGATGATATAGTATCAAATAGAATGGTAAGAAAATGAATTTCAAATGAAGTTGAAGCAATTATTTCCCCATCTCCCACAACCTTCAAGAATAGATTAATTAAAATATTAAGTATCTTATGTTCAAAATAGTAACTATTTATTATAAGAGCAATTCTTGAATTATGAATATATGCATCTTCACAAAACACTTTGATCACTTTTTCAAGTAAATTTTTATCATGGTATTTAATAATGTCACTATAGAATGAGACAAACTGACACCCTCTCATCTGATCTAGATTAAATACCATTAATGTTAGCATTAAACTCTTTCAAAGTAGTGTACTTGCATGCCTCTCTAGTAAAGCATGTTTTGAGAGTTGTTTTGTTGATAGTTCAATGCCTAGTTACAAAGCTCTACCTTGTTTTGTGATTCAAGGGTTATCATTATCCAAAAACGAAATGATTTTTGAAGGAAAATTGTTGGTTCCTAGTTAGATGTCCCTCTGGATTAGAGTCTCTTATGAGGGTAGTTGGAAGCGTCAAACTTCAAAAGCTTCAAGTATTTAGAAAGAGGTTGTCATAAACTATGAATTAACTTGGGTTTTTTTTTATAGAGCAAGTCAAGGAACTTCGGGTATTTGTGGGGTTGGGGATTTTCTCTTTTTAGATAAAAATAATGTCTTTTCTTTTAAATATGGTGCTGGTCAAGGATCAAATAATAGAGCTAAATTTTTTATATTATGGATTCTCTTGAAAGTCATTGTAGATAAATGTATAAAAAAGCTTGATGTCACGAGGGACTCAAAGTTGTTGATGGATTGAACAAATGACAATGCAAGATTGTAAATCTTGTTTTAATCGCAATAATGAACATAATCCCAAAGGTAAAAATGTGGTTGAAAGTTATCTCTTTCATACACATTTACAGAGAATCAAATACTCAAGTAGATCAATTATCTAATGTTGCTTTTGTAGGAGGGCATCTTACATAGAAAGAGTTTATTGATGGGATTCAAATTTCAAAGACTACAAAGTCTCTTTTCTAATTAATGATAAAGAAGCTTATGTTTTTTGTATACTATTCAACGACGATAGTAGGTTTTGGAGTTCAAGATGATCTAAGTTTTTCTACATGGGAAAGGGTTAATGTAACCCTTAGGGTTTTCTAGATATTCGATGACTGTAACGAGTGGTAAAATCATTGAACAGTGAAGTATTAGCTACTTATTTTTGTGAGTTGTATCGACTTGTTGATGTATATTTTGGTTTCAAAGAAAAAATTATCTCTCCATCTCTCACCTTTAGAAATCGATTAATTAAAATATTAAGTATCTCATGTTTAGAATAATAATTGTTTACTATATAAATAGTTCTTGAATTATGAAGATCTGTAACTTTGTAAAACTCTCTGAGCACTGTTTCAAACATTTTTCTACCACAATGTTCAATAACACCCACTAGCCACAACAATGTAGAACAAGCCAAATTGATAACCTTTTCATCTGATTTAGATTTACTACCCTCAACATTAGTGTTAAACTCTTTCAAAATAGCGTACTTGCATGCATCTTTAACAAATGACAATACAATTGACTCAAAGCAGTATAACATATGCTTGTTGATTCTGCTATGATACTTCGATCCATTTGAATCCATATGCAACAATTCATGTAGAGAATTATTCACCATCTCTATATTTCCATAATCAGACTTGTGTTCACCCATGCCAAGTCCCGTGACTCATCAATACATTTATCTACAAAGATGATAGTAGGGCTCAAATTTTGGCCCTTTTGCTAAGGATTACAATGAACAACATTCAAATATCACATAGATGACTCAACACAACCACAAAACATCTCTTCAAAAGCAATTAGTAAAATAGACCGTGCTTCATCCACGCCTAAGAAATAAATGATTTGTTTTGTATAAGAATAATACATGAGATGAATGCATTTGGTGTAATTCTCAACACTATGAGAACTTGTTACTTTGATTTCAAATGATCGCTTATATGAAAGAGAGTGTTAAAAAATATTCCTTTCAAAAAAATCAATTATTTTCAACATTTGATAATGATTGAAAATATGATTAAGTTAATTCATCATCACTTATTTCTTTGTTCTCGACATAAAAATTTTAGGTGAAAGAAGAAAAGAGTCGTTTGCATATAATAAGCAAATGCATGCAGCATGGGTGAAGAGCATGATTACGTCTTTAAATATGAATGCTAGCCATCTTCGTTTTGTTTTTGTAATGGGATTATTTTTTTAAACATTATCAACAAGTTTCAACCTAAAGGAAAAAGGTAGAAGGTGCGATTATGTCATTTTTTCCCATTGGAAGGTACTTAATTTATATGACAAATATGGGTTTCGTCTAAGGTCCCTAGTATTGGTGTTGTTGTTTTGGTGCATTTTAGAAAGGGAAACGATAACTCCAATCACCACATTCAACGACACAAACAACACAATGGAAGTGAACTAGTTGAGCATAGCAAGCCACATCTGAGGCATAACTTCCATACATGTCACCAACATGATTTCTACTTGGAAATATATAAACAACAAGATTTTTTTTTTTTTTTGGCTTGGCTTCTAAATCCCACAATTCCCCTTCTAATAAAAAATAAGTTGTATCACTCACTCTAGTCCTTACATTTTCGACCTTGTTTTCTCTTCTTGTATTACTACATTATTTGACATTTTATTTTCTTCTTCCTAGTTTTTAAACTCAATTACCTCCTTAACCTTATCTCTGTATAAAGTAAAAGATTGTAAATATTTGAGGTTGACTGCTAATATTTTCAAATTGTTGATCCCTCTACAAACAATGACCTTCAATGTCTTAAGAAGAGAGGATTTTTCTACTAGATGCCCAGTTATGTGATCACTCATGTGAATAAAAGATAGATACAAGGTTATAAGGTATTTAAAACCACAAAAATGAGTTGGTAGTTTTGTAAAATTAAAGTAATCAAGCTCCAAACATGGGAGGAAGTCCATTGTGTCGGACTACCTTCATGTTCATGTTCATCTACATCTTCGCCTTCATAAGCTATACCTACTAGAGTAAATTTTTTTACTATATTTGAAGCTACATAATAAATGTGTTTCATGACCAATGTATAAATCTTTCTTTCATAGAACTCCTTAGTTGAAAACATGTCTAGTGAAAGGTTAAAGTGTTCAAGTTGAGTAGAATAAAAGAGAAGGTTGTTAACAATTGTGCATTTTCTTTTTTCTTCTTCTTGAGAGATAATAGAATACGAAAAAAACATGGGAGAAATCAAGATGGGGGAGTAAAGTTCAAAGGAATTCTCATTTCCAAAAGTGCAGAGAAACACATTGCATCTCTCAAAGGAATCTTTAAGAGGATGTGAAATCAAGTAATTCATTTGAAAGACCACTCAATTAATCATGCCTTCGCTTTCCCATGGTTGAACACAATGAAATGATGAATCCAACCAACAAGGAATGTAAGATTTCAATACTAATGGATTAAGTTTGTCAAGAAGTGAAATTATAGAGATAGTGATGGATCAAATATGTGTTATGTGCAAACTTGAATCCTTGAGGAAATGGAAGGTTGGGATTTGAACATCTAAATGTCTTATCAATCCCACCAAAATTAAATAAGTTGATAAGGAAGATTTCTTTGGTATGAATCTAGGCTATGTGTTATATCACAAGACTAGGTCCGTAGCATCAACTTGAATGGTGGTTGTTTTTCTTGTTTAATGGTTGGACACAAGAAAAGTTTAAATCCAACCAGAAAGGAAGTGAAAGATAGCAATATTGATGGATTAATCCCACTGATAAGTGGAAGAGTAGAGCTATCGATGGATCAAAATTGTGTTATAGGTATGCCTGAATCCTTGGGAAATTGAAAGATTGTGATTTGAGGATATGAAGGTCTTATCAATCCCACCAACATTAAACAAGTTGATAGGAAAGAATTATTTAACATGAATCTAGGCTAGGTGGTGTTATCATGCAATCTTTCAACTTAGTTCAAAGACTTCACAAGGTACAAAGATGAGTGGAACATGGAAGTGTTGCCACTATCACCGAGACAACTACTTCCCTCGTTTTAGTGAAGGACAAATCCAACATAAGGGAGGCTTCCCTAGTAACACCCTAGGGTTCCTAAGGAAAGACAAATTCAATTCTAAGATCACCTATGTTACTACCCAAATTACCATCAATGGATTATGATATATGAGTTATAGATTAGGTGGTTACTAAAAGTAAATTTCAGATTTAGGGTTTGCTCACTTTTGGGTTGTTTAGATGGCTTACTAAGTAATTATCCAATGAAAAATATCCCAAATAGACTAGATATTAAAATTACTAAAGGTTATCATAAAATTTGCATAAAAGATAAGAAATTACAACAATAAACTAGTTATAACAACATTATACTTCAACCCCTTAAACAAATTATAAATAAGTGAAATTTAGGGCTAAAACAAGGAATACAACTAGGGTTTCAAGTAACTTGTTAATTTTGGAATTTTAAGAGAATGTAACAACCAATAATACCAAGACGCCAACCCTAAAACTACTATAATATTAACTAGCTAGGCCGCTTTTACACTAAAAGCGAATTTTAGGTCCAAAAAATGCAAGGAGACCCTAGATGTCTAGGGTTTTGATGGTTGAAAATTAAATATAAGATGTTAAAAACCTAGAATTACCCTCAATCAAAAGTAAATTTTGAATTTTTTTATTTTAATATTGAGTAGATAGGAATATACTAGTGCCTACTATTTTGGGGGGCCATATGGCCCTCAACTAAGGCCTCCCTTAAGATTGTGTAAGTGAAATTAAGGCGATAATTAGGATTGTCCACTACAAACCCTAACAAATCCACCCAGTGCCTTACAAATTTCAAGATAATTCAAGGGGAAGATACTCCACTAGTAATCTTCCAAAGGGTTTGAAGAAGGGACTTATTCAAGAAAACAAAACGAGAGTGCATCACCAACACTAGAGAAGCACAACTACACTTACAATTATTCATAACAAAAATCCATAAAGATTAAGAGAGAACACTTACTCAAGAAATCGATTCATCCACAAAACCTTAAATCAAAGAACATCCATGAAATTGCAAAGCATCCACAAGACATCATACTCAAGAATGTGCTCTACTTATCCATTCATAACAAAAATACAAAAGTAATAGTAAACAAGCAATGTTCTCCATAAGTTCTAACAATGAGTTACAAATGAGAGGTGCTTCTCTTATTTATATGAAGCGATCTAGCAACCCTCTCAATACAATAGTAATATTCTCCTAGATTTTAGCCTAAAAGAATATAAAATACCATCATCTTTTTACAAACCCTAGAGATATGGTAAAAATACATAAAATATCCATGATACATAAGTGAATGAGTCAAAAGTCATGGGGTATCATTTGGCTCCAACATGGGGACATGTGCTCACCGTAGATTGCATGAGAACCTCAAAAATCTATAGAACTCCAAGACCCACACTCCATTTATAAAAAGGTCTTGCTAGATCTCACCATAAAACCATTAGTTAAGAAAAAGGCATGGTGATACGATCCCCCTAGTATATGGAAAATTTAAATGAAATGTGACAAAAAACTTTATTTCATCATCCCCATCATATATATATATATATATATATATATATATATATATATATATATGGAACTCTTGTTTGTGATTTTTCTCTTGTGATTATTATCACAAACAAGATATATATATATATAGATTACACGGGGACATGGGGACATGGGGACATGTGCTCACCGTAGATTACATGAGAACCTCAAAAATATTTGGAACTCCAAGACCAACACTCCATTTATAAAAAGGTCTTGCTAGATCTCACCATAAAACCATCAGTTAAAAAAAAAGGCAGGGTGATACGATCCCCCTAGTATATGGAAAATTTAAAAGAAACGTGACAAAAAACTTTATTTCATCATCATCATCATCATCGTATATATATATATATATATATATATATATATATATATATATATTGCAACTAATCAAGAATGCATGATGTCAAGCAATAAATAAATCAATAAAGCAAGCAAGAAAGCATAATCAAAATGTAAAACACACAACTAATCTATTGTTATCCTACTCTATGCTACTACTAACAAATAAAGTGTCAATTTCAAAGTAAAGATTGAGAAGTTATCGATTAACTAGCAAAGATGACTTCTCCCCCTCAAGGATGGCTAGGTAGAAAGAATAAATTATGGGCTTCCTTTCTGGTGTTGATAGTTTATTAGCTGATAAAATGCATGCCCTACAAGTTTATGGTCAAAATGTATGGTATCTGATTTCTTGTAAATCAACTTACCTTTCTCCATTTCTATTTCAATTGTGATCCTTTTCTCCTATGAAAAAGAATTTGATGATGCTTTGAGAGTTTTATAGTCAGGCTCTTGAGAGAAGTGGGAGCATGGGCCTGACATCACTTTTCTAGAGTCGTTCTCTATATTAGTATGGAATTAACCACTATTGGGATTCTTGTCAGAAGTTCCTTTGTTGGCCTTTGAAATGATCCCCTTAGTACAATGATTTTTGACACTAGCCATATTCTCCTCTAAATCACTACTTACACAATTGATTTTTGATAATTTAGTTTTCTTTAAATTTGTACTACCTTTCATTCCACAATCGAAACAACAACATAAAAATCCATCATTTGACACAATGTCTTGTTGGATATGATGTTGTTTAAGGGATTTCTAGACTATTAAATAAAATGCATTCTTTAAAAGGACATAACAAACTTCGCATTCAAAATAGTTACATGTTTCTCCTACTTCAGATGCAGAATCTAGACAATGTTGTCTCCTTTTCACAGACATACTTTGCAAGCCATGATAACCCTCCAAGTGCTCTTCAAGTACCTTAGTGTTCAAGAACACTTCCTCACCAACAAGATACCATGCAAACATCCCAACTCAATGATCCAACCACCTCTTCTAGTTCTAATTAGATATTAGTGGAGAATGAGTAATTACAACTTCCACTTCCTTTTTTTCTTCTTGTGACCTAGTTTGTCTATTGTATTTGTATAATTGATCTCGAGTCTCAACATACAAATTTTGAGAACTACCCAATAAATGAAGAATAAAGTGGGGACAAATTTTGCACTATATCATACAATATGTGCGGAAATATCCAATGTTTTCTACTTTTCCCATGTCCTTCACCTTCTTGAGCCTATTGCTTAAACAAACTTTTCAAAACTAAAATTTGTGTTTATATGCACACAAATGGCTATTCCAATCGTTCACATGAATGTATTGTTTTTTGCAAACTAGGTAAGTGGATGTTCTCAAGGACTTTGTATGCACATTGGAAAATAATTGTAGAACAAAATAATCTATGGCTACACATTTTAGTATCCCAGATTTATGTTATCTTTGGAGTAATCATTTGATGAGCCATAAAAGGTATCCCAGATTTATGATAGCTTTGGAGTAATCATTTGATGAGCCATAAAGTATCTTAATGACCCCAACCAATTCTATCAAGTTCTTCGTTGAGAATGCAACCTTGTGCAACATCAATAGATGTAACTTCAAAGAAATACTGCAATTAAATGTAATGCCACAAGGAGGACACTTGTATGTATGGTAAGTAATTTTTTCCACCTTGAAACCATGAGTCATGCACCATTCAAGCCTAGAATCTTGGACATGAGCTTCTACAATGTTTTATATTTAACAAATTTACTGAGCAATTCATGCAATAACACCACAAATGGATTTTTGCTCGTAGTTTATTTATATGCGGGACACTAATTTTGTGCTATAGAATTTCAAGATGACCATCATTAGTTATAAGACACGATCTACAAAATGACTTATTAGAGATTCCAAGCTCCATTCTTGCATTAGTAAACCCTTCAGGTGATTGATCCCAATCAATTTTTTTTTCCTTCATGAGAATGTATTCTTTAATTTTCTCAATTCTATAAGCTCATGTGCATCCAGGGGGTATTGTTGCCTAACCTCCATAGAAAATTTACCTTCATTGGTGATCCAGGTGGATATCAATGGTCACCCACCTCTCCCACTAACTCAACATGGTTCTCGATCTTTGTAGTTCTTTTATAATTTTTGGAATTTTTGGGTCCTAAACTTTTGGGGATATTTTGTGGCCCTAAATGATGTTTTTTTAGAAGGGCCAAGGGCTTGGTTTTACCTTTGGAAAACCCAGGCCATGCTATTTTATTATTTTCCTCAATTAGATATTTCCAATGAGCTACTATGCACACCAAACATAGATTGTATGCAAAAGTTACACTCTCAAAAAGTTGATGTAGAAATTAATGCCCAAAACTACCTTTTGGCATTTCAAAAACACCTTTTGGAACTTTACCTCCTAGGTTTAGGGTTTCAAACCTTAAGGGTTCTTTCATTATGTTAAAAGGTCATCCTTTTGGCCTCTTGTTTTAGGTTTTTGTGAATGAGCATATCCGACATCTCTCTCTCTCTCTCTCTCTCTCTCTCTCACACACACACACACACACACACACACACACACACACACACACACACACACA
>JASDQU010100740.1:212236-255870 GCA_032191745.1 Picea mariana | reverse complement strand
ACAATGTCAGGTCAAACATCTCGTTGACTTGATACCTGGTGATCCCTTAACCAATGGTCCAATATACAGATGCTCTGTTATGAAGATTGAGGAAATAAAGCATCAAATTCATGAGATCATCTTAAAGGGCCACATTCGACTGAGCTCCTCACCTTGTGGGAGCTCAATTGTGTTGGTGCATAAGAAATATCGCACATGATGATTCTTTATTGATCATAGAGCCCTAAAAAAAATCATTGTTCATTTTGGGCTACCACAGACCATTATTTCAAATAGGGACAACAATTTACTAAGTACCTTCTAGTCTAGCCTATGCTCTATAATATACATCAAGTTGACCAAAGCGACTGTCTTTCACCCCCAATTAGATGGGAAAACTAAAGTAGTCAATAAGAAGATTGTGCATATCCTACACATGTACAACTCCAAGCATCCACGTACATGGTATGAGAGCCTTCCATATGCTCAACATAGCTATAGTAGATCCCTCCACAAGTCTATTGTCCACAACCCTTTTCAAGTGTGCTTGTAGTTCAAACCATTTCCCCCCATTGATGTACGTATTCCTGTTCCATCTTCACCAACAAAGTCTCCCCACGCTCAAACCGAGGTAGACAAAGCAACCAAATTTGTTGAATGGATCCAACACCTCCAAAAGTAACTTCATGATATATTGTAGAAGGCCAATTCTAAGTACAAGAAGCGACATGACCATCTTTAGGTTCCACACAAGTTGCAGGTTGGTGACAAGACATGGTTGCATTTATGGAAAGAGTGCCTCACAGGCCCCCACATGAAGCTTAGACCACTCTAATATGGGCTTTCAAACAGAGTATTCCTCCTCTCCTTGGATTACATCCAATATTTAATGTAGAGCTGCTTTGACCATATTTCCCACCTCTATGAGACACCTTGGAGGTGGTTGGGAAATTGGATCCTAAATAATTCAATCCCAATGAGAAAGCTACATTGATTGAATCATGGGAACCAAGATGAAGGGAACCTATTATGGGACTTATCAGTAAATGCGAACATAAACAGATCTCCCTAAATCCACCTAGATTTAGAACAAAATAGAATAGGACATGACGCTTTCCCTAAGCTCTAATCATTGAAATTACTATCAAACAAGAGATGCGCAACATACCATTTACATATCGCTTTCTCTTGTCATTTTCATCCTAGCTTCACTCCAGTGCTCCTGTGATATTGGATCTGCAAGGGAACACAAGCCAACCAAAGTGAAACCAATATAGCATATTCAAAGAGAACCTATGTATGTGATCAAGGATTCATACAATAAAACGAGATAAATTTTATGGGAAATAAACATATCACTGTATCATATTAATATGAAAGTGGAGATTACAACCAAAGCCTTGATGTTGCAAAGTCCCCTTTTGATGACCCTTTGTTCCAACACACACACTTTCTCCAATCCTTGAATGAAGAAGATCCACAATGACTTGATAAATTGAAATGAATCTCTCAAGTATGAACTGAAGTAGAATTCCTCATTCAATTCTTGGCCTATTAAATAATAATCTTGTTTGAATCAACCTTCATTAACCTTAGCCTTTTCCATGAGAAATCCTTCTTTATATAGGGGAAAGATAGATGGTTGAAGAGATTAGGATGATCCCACCAAATCAGAGAAGCGAGTAGAATCCCAACCATACAAATGCCACCTCATCTTCTAGAAGATACCCTTCTGGAACTTTCGTGAATTTTGACCTTTTCTTAGCATCTTGACATCGTCACACCCTAGCTATAGGGTAACTTGCAGAGACATTGCAAACCTGCTTTAGGGCATAGGGTGACGACCAAGGATCGTCGCACCCTGCTTATGGTGCAACCTGCGATGACCCTCTTTATTAAGGTTTTTGATAAGAGAAAGTGAGTCACCTTTCGCATGAAGATAGGATATTTTGGAAACATGAACACATGCTTGTCAATGGGTCATCAAGATGACCAAAATAATGTGTAACAGAATGCCCCCCAAAGTATGAGGCTGAAACTCATGACAACCAAAATACTTTGTAGAATGTATGTGTCGGAAACAAAGAGTGCATAAGTCAGGAACCTGCAAACAGTCAAGCATCAACATAATAATATACCATTGTCCGAGGTAGGCATTCCCATACTCATATTACAAAATGTAAAATGAGTCATGGACACTAAGTATACACTGTGGATCCATGTCAAGGTGAATCGACATAGCCACCCAGAATACACTGTGGATCTATGCTCTAAAGAATTCAAATTCAGACATAGCCACGAGACATACAAAGTGGATGTATGTGTCAATACAAATCATGAATACTCCGTCGAAACCAAGATTAGAATGGGGTGATCCAGGGTCTTCAATTCTTCCATCGCTAAGTATGAATCTAACCATGTTATTACAAGTGCTGAAGTCGAACATGGTAGAAACCACTTGATTATCGCTCAATGATGAATATCATTAACAAGTGCGAGAGAAATCACCATTGATGTCAATGACTCCCAAGGTACCTAAGTACAATCCAATGAATGTGAATAAATGAGTTGAAGTCGAAGACTCGATGGAATCTTCCAATCAGGGGTCAATGATGTAAACCCAATGTCGAAAGTGAAGAAACCTGCCATTGAGGCATGCAAGCTCTAAGGCACTGAATGATTTCTAAGTGTTATTCCTAGATAATGAGTTGAAGTCGACAGGAAAATACTCGTCACCGGAGGGCCTTGATGTATCCCCCGTCAATGACACGAAATAAGTAACAGATTTGAGGTAGATCAGAGCATGAGGTGATTTGAAACTGACACAAGGAAGGCCGACATGGCAGAAAATTTATAACTACAGATGGTCGACTCAATAGGAGGCTTATTAAGGTTAGACTTCTCTTGAACATATGAATGACACAACAATGGTATTGGCAGTATTGACTAAAGGAGGACCTAACATATGGACATGCAGATGGTCAAACGAGAGATAAATGGATATCCCAACTCATATTCAATGACGAAGGGGGGTGTGATGTTCAAGAGCGACTATTATGCCCACTACCATGGATACATAGACACATTTCTTTCCCAAATTTCCCCCCACCATTTCTGGCGAGTACCTCTTTATTTTTACGCAAGGTTGAGGAGGGTAACATATGCTTGTTGATGTAAGCTCATCCTTCAGATGAGTCCCTCAGAGTATGTTTAACAAACCCTAAGAAGGAGTGGTTCGGTCGCATATGGTTCTTTCAATGTTTGTTTAACGAGTCCAAAGAGAGAAAACTCGAGGGTTTTTCATGTTTAGAGAGTCTGAAAAATACTTAAAGAGGACTCCACAAGTTCTTTTTTTGTAAGTTAATATCAGATGGGACTGAAAAAGTTATACTCTACCGCCCATAAAATGTTTTCTTCAAATACTTTTCGAGTGTGAAAAGAACAAGGTCGCTCGACAATATTTTCATTTTTACGGAGTGTGAAAAGAGCTTAAAGGATACTCCATAGGTGTCATTTTTCTTGTTACCATTACGAGTATGAAAAAATGACAAAAGTATACTCAACTACGTTCTCATGGATTTACGAGCACGAGAAAGAGCGAAATCTAAGCTCAGAGTTTTTCCTGAAAAAATCTAAAAGGATCTGTATATACGACAAATGTATAAAAGCAAACCCAAAAATGTATCCATGTTCAATATTCCACTCCTAGATTTCTCACCTGTGAAAAATCAAACAATTGTGACACCATTAGAAGTCTAGGGTTTGGGCGAAATACATAAAATAATATATGAAAAATGAAATGGAAAAGTAAAAGGTTAATAAAATGGGGTAAAAACTTCTTTTACCATTTCATTTCTACTCCACCAAAACTTTGTTCCCAAAACCCTCTCTTTACCTCAAATTTCTATTGCAGATTGCGATAGGCACGGTTGATCATTTGGTGAACGGTCTCCGCATGACAGGTAATTTTCACCCCCTTCAACTTTTCATGGATTCATTTTTACTTTTCATTGGTTAGAAATGTCCTTTTAGGTTGCATTTTGTAGGGTACTTGCACCCGAAGGTCGTCGTAGGCACCCTGTATCGTGCCCTGCGACGACCCAGGGTCACCAAAGGTGACCTTTAAGCTACAATGCAACGACTATTCACTGTACGGGATAGCTAGCCTGCGACGTGCACAAAGTAAAAATGTTTCTAAGATGCTTCTGCCAATAAAAAGTGTCTAGGAGAAAGAGGAAGATGCTAATGGTTGTTTTATGTTCCATTTCAGGTTTTCTACAGTAAGGATGTTGGAATGGCAGGAGAGAGAGCATGAGGAAAAATATTACTTTGTTGGGAATGACTCAGGAATGGTAAATACCCTCTGGTAGTGTAGACTGCTAAAATTATTCAAGGTCCAGGGCATGAGGGCCCAATTGAGGTTGCTTGAATACTTAGTCCACATGTAGGACGTAGACCAACAAGTATTTCATGTGGGGGCTCACATCCTTGAGACAGATATCGTGGATATATACTTTTTGACCGGGTTGTCTCACCAAGGGGCTCGACATACACTGACAGGTAGCAGAGGAGGTGGCAAGCCTATAAGCCATTATGTCAGCGCACATTTCATGTCAAGTGCTGAGAGACATAGTGGCGAGGTCGCTATCCGAGACGTCCGTGACTTACCTCTATGGACTATCCTATACACCATCACACATATGGTGGGGAGAGAAACTCCCCATATGACCCTTCAAAGAGATTTCTAGTATGTGTTGGAATGCATGGAGCCCCGAGTTTTCAACTGGAGTGATGGGGTTCTCAGAAGCATGAAGAAATAGTTGGCCAAGTGTAGGAAAGGTGACTTGAAACAATTCAGATACAGATCGATTTTGGTGTCCTTCTTCCTGGAGAGGGTTCCACACTTGCGCCTAAAGGTAGAGTGGGGCATACCAGCCCCACAAGATCCAAAAATGAAGAGGTGGTGTGACCTCATGGCATGACATGTGATTGGTCCTATCGTCAGGTATAATTACGTTTTCTTTGATTGGTTGAAGCCCCAAATGCTTATGGTAGATGACTACACATATGCCGACTTAGACTTCAGAGGTGATCTAGACTTGGTTCTTCCTGAAGGTTCTCAATGGGGGACATAGGTAAGAAGTACATTTTGTTTTTATAATGTTTTTGTAATTTTTAAATATTAAATATTTTTATGTCTTTTATCCGATAACTAATCAAAAACTCTTTGATGATGCAGATGTGGGACCTCATCAACCTCCGGGTTTATCTCCCATTCAGAGGCGAGGGGAGAGAGTCAAGGTAGCATGATTAGCCGCTACTGACTACGAGGCTATAGAGAAAAACTTGGAAGGGCTGACAGTGGACATCCTGGATGCCTCCATTGATGAGATCCTGAGGCATTATCAACGCCATACAGTAGGCGTATCCGCATGTATCAGTCAACTACTCTGTAGAGTAGCATAAGCAGTTGCGTGTTATCGCGAGCAACATCCTTGATGTTATATTTGTATATGAACCCACGTGCTTCACATTTTTGACATTTTGGTCTTCGGACAAAAACACTTTTTGTAAAAACTTTTATCGTTATATATATATGAGTCTTCTACCGGCTTACTTGTTGTATATACAAAGTGTGATTGGATTTTATAAATTTCTCAAATTTTTGTCTAACACATAATTAGCCAATGCATCTATTAATGTATTTAGACATTTAGAAATGTGTTGATATTCCATGTAATCAAAATGACGTTCAAAGAGGCAAATTTGTAAATATACCCTTAATAGCGTAGGACTTCGAATGGAGTAGACGTTACTCAACTGTAGGATTATTAACTGCGAATCGAGTCATACAATAAGATGACAGATTCCAAGTGAAACAACGTCAGTCAATAATTCGATCACTGCACTGTATTCCACGATATTATTAGTTGCATGAACGAGGCCAACATAATGTAGACTAATCAATTCATCCGTAGGTGCATAGATTTCCCAAGTAGCAGATGCTAAGTTTTGAGTACTGCGACTAGCGCTATCAGCGAAGCCAATGTAGGGTAGTGAAGACACCGACATCTGGAAACCAAGCACAACACAAGGTAAGCAGCTGAAGGTCGAAACCAAACAATGAAAAAGCACAGAAGTGTATGATGCACTAAAAGTACAATCACTCATGCAAAAATGACTTAAGCATAGTACTTATTTAAGTAAAGCCCATTTCAGAGCTCACTCAAAGGGATTCCATCATAATCAACTAGCTCATAAGCTCCCTTCTCCAACACATGTTTGACAATGTAAGGAACTTTCCACATGACTTCGAATTTACTGACCCCTAACAAATCACAATCCTGTTCATAAAGGAGAACAAGATCACCCTCAGAAAAAACACATAGCTTAACATGTTTTTGGTATTGGGCTTTAACACATTTCTTCTGGGTTTCAATAACTAGGGCGACATCGCAACAGGTTTCATCTGATTGCATTAAATAAAAATGACACTCTTCTTTGACAAAGGTATTGGGGAAAAGTTAGAAGGTCAGTTTCAAAGACAATATTTCACATTCAATCGACAAGATAGCCTCGATACCATAAACTAGCTGGAAAGGTGTAAATCCCATGGAAGACTTGACAGATGTCCTATATGCCCATAATGCTGAGAACAACATCGTGTGCCAGCTTGTGTTATTAATTCCTATCATCCGTCGAAGCATAGTAATGAGAAATTTTTTGATTGTTTCATCCTGGCCATTGGCCTGTGGGTAATAGGGGGTTGATTTTTCATGGCGAAAACCCAACTTTTTCGTAAGTTCAAACATCATAAAAATTTTAAAATGGCTACCGTGATCAGTAACGATAGCTTGAGGAACACCAAACCAAGTAATGATGTGATTGAATATGAACAATGTTGCAGTTTTCCTGTTGTTATCAAATGTAGGCATCGCCTCATCCCATTTAGTGAAGTAATCCACAACTACAATGATGTATCCATGCCCCTCGGTCGAGTGAGGGTTACATGTCATGAAGTCAATGCCCCATTTGGCAAATGGACCAACGGAAACTACAGGATGTAAGGGAGCAGTATGAGATCTTATCTTGTTATTATAAGTTTGGAAAGCATGACATTTATGAATAGTAGTGATGCAATCCTTAAATAAAGAAGGCCAGAAATAATCCACTCGTAAGATATTTTGGTCAGTGGCATACCTAGACATATGACCGCCACATGCTTTGGAGTGACAGTCGTTCAAATCTTTCTCAGCTTCATTGTAAGTGAGACATCGTCGAAAAATGGAATCAACACCGTGGCAGTAAAGAGTATCACCTAGAATGATGTATTGGAGGGCTTGATATCGTATGCGACGACTATCCATACTAGATAGATCGGTCTAGAAATTTTGGGTCCAGATATAGATGATGATATCTCCATACCACAGGTCATCAAAACTAATCATAAAAAGGGATTCGTCAGGCAAGGAATCCTTTGCCGCATTTTCTGTCTCAGTGGAGGGAAGGTCACATATCAGTTCGAAAAAAACCAAAGATTTCTTAGACTTAGCGCGTTCAAACTCTAAGTCAAACTCTTGGAGAATCACTATCCATTTGGAGTACTTTCCCCCTAGCGGTTGTCGCATGAGGATATGTTTCATAGGGTTGCAATCGAAAATAACAGTGGTTCTCCATAATAGGATATAATGTTGAAAACATTGGACAACTTGAACAACGACCAAGGCCAGTTTCTCCATAGGGAGGTATTTGGTCTCGGTTGTCGTGAGACTTTGAATCAAATAGTATATCACATGTTTGTCATGCGAATCATCCTCTTGGACTAATACCATGGAAATGGTAGAGTCCGAAGCAACTAAATAGAGGAAGTAGTCCCGACTATAGTCAGGGGGAAACAATAATGGTGTACGGGTTAAGGCAAGTTTCAAAGCTTCAAAGGCTTTGTTTGCAGTATCATACCATACGAACTCATAACCTTTCTTGAGTATCAGAGTGAATCTTTTCGTCAGTTCAACGTAATTGGGGATGAAACGACGCAAAAAGTTTGCCTTCCGTTGCAAACTTTGGAGTTGGCGTAAAGTTGAAGGAGGAGGTAAATTAAGGATAGCCTCAACCTTCAAAGCATTTACTCGAATCCCGTGTATCAACACAATAAAACCAAGAAAATGGTCAGACTCCACACAAAAAACACATTTATGTCAGTTTAAGCAGATACGATAATAACGACAACGTACAAAAATGGCCGTCAAATGTGCCGGGTGATCTTGACGACGCATGGAATTCCCCGATAGATCATCAAGATAAGGTTGCACAATGTGTTTAATATCATGGAAAGCATAAGACCTAGCACGCTGAAAAGATGGACCAACATTCTTAAAACCAAATGGTAATTTTCGGTAAGAAAAGGTTCCCCAAGGGAAAATGAAAGCAGTCTTATGTTGGTCCGTGGGTAAAATATTAATCTGGTTATAGCTAGAGAAACCATCCATTAAAGAGAAAAATTAACTGTCGACACGGTCATCGACGATCTGATCAACGAAAGGGGTTCGGTAATTGTCCTTAGGAGAAACCTTATTTATGTCCCTATAATCTAGACAGACGCGGATGGTACCTTGTTTCTTATTCATCGGAACTAGATTGGATACTCAATCAATCAAAGCCACGAGATAAATAAAGCTAGCTTTAAGAAGTTTTTCAACTTCACGCTTGATAGCAACAACTTTGTGTGGGTGCACTAGGCGAAGTCTCTACGAAACAGGTTTAGCGTCCGGGTATGTCTTAATCTCATGTACAACGATATCGGGATCGATACCTGGCATTTCTTCGTAACTCCAAGTGAAAACATTGTAGAATTCTTGGAAAAGAGCTTTATACGTGTGGACCTCATCAATAGAACACGAGGCTCCGATATAAACGTTCTCCATGACTTCGGGTTTAATGGATATGTCAAGAGAGACAAGAAGTGAAATGTTGCTCAAGTTCCCTTCATACAAAACATCATGTGATGACTCAGGAACTGAAGAAATAACAACAACGGTCGACGGAGTTGAAATCCATTGGTAACTCTCGATGGTGTCATGCTCTTGGAAGAGAATGGAGCGATGATGCTCATCGTCCCAGGGAGTTTCTTCCATAGACACGACTGACATGATCATCTCATATGTAGGAAAAATCATGTGAAACAGATTGGGAGATTAATCACATAGAGAAGGAGAGGAAGGGGTTGCCGATTGAATAGCTTGGTAAGCAGATTTGACCAAACTTAAAGGCATCTGGTTTCCATAACGGAGGTGAACACCAGGGTTAGGTACTACCCATTGGACATACGACTTAGGGGTTTCATGAAAAGTGGTGGATATCATGTTAATAGAGGCAACAAAAGGGGGAGAAATATAGGGTGGTGGGATTGGAAATGTACCCATCAAAGTAGAATCTTTCAAAAGACCCACTCTGACATTCTCGTAACCAGGGGGTGTCTTCAAAATGAAGGGAACGTTGCTAGTACGAGAATAAGAATTAAAGAAGGCTAGTTAGTCAACAGTAACGACTTTTCCTTGGTGCGGGAAACGTAACACATGCAAAAGAGTAGACACAACTACATGCATGGAATCGATCCAACTACAATGAAGTAAAAGGTTATAATCAAGAGGTGCATTGAAGACCTCAACCTCAACATTGACCGATTTACCTTCCAACATAATAAACGACGAGGGAAGAACACTGTAGGGTTTAAATCCTGTACCATTGAAGGCCTTAAGTGTATTGTGTGATTTAGTGAGAGTAGGAGAGCTAATGGCTTTCCAACAAGTGACTAACCCAATGCAAGTCGAGGCTCCTTTGTCAATAATAGTTCTGCATATATTCTTGTTTTCAAAAACAACTTGGATCTAAAATACTAACCGAGGAGGAAGCCTTGGAATGTGATCTTCCAAGTCAAAGATTATTAGATTAGTATCCATGGGGTCAATTCCACCAATGGATTTTAACAGTGCCTTCCATTGAGCAGGGAAACTTTGAAGGACTTCAAGAGCTGACAAAGCAGAGAGTGCCTGTGAAAGATCTTCTACAATACTGTAGTGTTGTGCAACACGAGCGTGAGGTTTGAATGCAGACTTTCGAACAACGCCCTTGGGAGGAGGGAGAAGAACTGTATCAAGACCTGGTCTTTCGAGATGAAGAGGACCGTTGGGAGGTGAAGTTGAGGGAGAAGGTTGAACCAATGAAGGCGGTATATCAACAACTTTCTATTTTGACAAAGAGTAATCCTTGGCTCGAGTCGCGATTGCAACGTCATTATTTTTAGAATCACCAGTACACATAAGGACATAGTACGAGGTAGAAGGAGAAGTTTGGTCATGAATGAACAGTTGGGATTGTTGCTGAGAAGGGAAAGGTTGTGAAAAAACGACAGGTGTAGGAGGTTTCCCGCTCCCTTGGAGGAACTTAGTAACCTCGGTGCGTCTTGGACAATCTTACTTGTAATGATCTTCACCACATATCAAGCGGGGGTAACGAGGTTTACGTTTATATTTCTCATCAACGGTTGTGTCTTGGCTTTATCATATTGTGGATTATTATTCTTGTCCTCCTTTTTCTTACCCTTCCCTTTATTTTTATTTTGATTATTTCCGGTAGGCGTGGATTGAACAGAATTAACTTCGATAGTCTTACCGACAGAAGGAGTAGGAGTAGGAGCATTTTGTGCATTAGAATTATTAGGTTTGGGATTGGTGTGACAGATGTGTGTGGACTGGGACTCAACATGAAAGGTGTCAATCACACCATCAACAACATGAGAAGCTACTGGAGGTTTTGGGGTAGGGTTTGTGGAAGGATGAGGAGCATCAGGGATCAGATCGTAAAGTGTTCCCGTTTGCGAATAAACGAGATTGAGATACTGAGCACGACTAATCGCCTGCTCTTTAGTGACAACACCACCCATGGCGACATCAAAAGTGATAGGTCCAATGAGTGACTTGGTAAACCACTCGGCCAACATTTGATCAAAAAGAGGAACTTTGATTAAACGTCTTCTCCTCCACCACTCATGGATGTGATCAGAAATATGAGTGGACGAGGATTGCTTAAAAGAACTCGAAATTTTGGTTCTCGTCTCGTATTGTATTGGTAACTAGTAATGTCTCAAAAAGGCCATGTCTAGTGTGTTAAAGTCAATGAAGAAACCTCATGGTAACCTGATGTACCATTTTGTTGTTGAACCTGTGAGAGTTCGTTGGAAAAGTCGTAATCTGATGGAGTCATCCATCAAGTAGTTGGATGAACACCACAGATGAAAAGTCATAACTTGATTATTTAGATCTTCTCCTGCTCGACCACAAAATTTGGGAATGTTAGACGGTAACTTGGCTGGTATGACGGGCCAATAAGGAGAATGTAAGATAGGATCATTCAAAATCCTAGACAGATAAGGTAAATCCAAAGTGGCTAGAAAAGGCAACTGTTGATTCACTTGTGGAAACTGATAGTTTTGAGGGGGGAGCCCCGTAGGTTTACCAGTAGGACCATAAGAAGTCTGCAAATAATTAGATAGTCTTGACATATTCGGTTGTGGAGGATTTGGAGGCATATAGCCCATAGGGTTGGGTTGATTAGATATGTTCCCTTGGAAAGGAACACTAGATTGAACGTTCGGATCCCAACCAAGATTCAAAGAACCTGGATACGGTTGAATGAGGTTGGGGGGTACAAAAGAGTTAACTTAAGGATGTTCCCCCCCAACCAGTTGTATATTTCCTTGGAAAGGAAGTTTCCAAGGTAAATATGGTACCACAGGTGCGTTCTGTCCATAAAGTGGGTTATGGACTCCAACCTGAGGTTGCCCCCCAAGTTGAGGTTGTGCCCCAATATAAGGTTTCCTCCCAAATTGAGGTTGTCTCCCAACTTGGGTTTGACCTCCAATAAGAATCTGAAAACCAAAAGTGATAGAAATATTGGTGCCTCCAAAAATATTGGAGCCACTAGGGTCATATCCTCCAAGCAGGGATGGAGGAGGAACATATGACCCTCCAAAGAGAAAATGGGAAGGTGTAGGAACAAAACTGCCAACACCATTATACCCATGAGGAACAAAAAGTCTAGAACTCCAGATGGGACCTGGGTAGAGGTAGGAACGAAAGTATTCAGAGCTCTATACATAGGGGGAAGTGACAAATTCGATCTAGGTGGAAGTGGTGTCCCAATTGGAGCTTGGGAGATAACCACATTTCCAGTAGGAATCATGGTAGCTTGTGGGACCATAGTAGAATGGGCCATCTGGAGAGTAGGAATCGAGTGAGAACTGATCAACAATTGGTATGAAACGGTGATGACATTACTGTAGTATCAGTAAAATGGTCTAAAGGTACCGTATAGGTGGTGGACGTCTCAGGCACTTGTGATGCCATAGGTCGATCAGGACTTGCTCCCAGGTGTAACATCCCAAACCATCCATGCCGGGCCATGCTATGCCAAATAACTCTTACGTTCTCTTTGCGGAACATACTGTAACACACCCAACAACCAAATGAGCTATGCCACATAAATTTTTCTAACTGCATGCAATTAAAACATATGCACACATAACACTTACGAAAGTTTTACATGTAAAACGTAAACATACAAATACATTTCGTAAATGCATGGATTCGCACTGAAATAACAGTAACATAGACATGCAACATATATAAGAAATACCCATAAATATACAGACAGTTATAATCACGCATAGGATAAACCCATAAAATTAAACATGTAAATAACAATGCATCATGTCAATTTATCACACAATTGACACTTATCTTTGTGAGAATATCACCAACTGCGTGTAGAACTTCCACGAACCTCGCAGCCTTAGACCACACTGTTCATCACTATCAATAGTGAATCACCCCCGATCTGGGACTAAACTCCACCCGGGTAAATGGATTCCTAACCAGGCTAAAGGCTCATGGACAACAGGAAATACTCCGTCACAGGTGCTCACTCAACTAACAACCTATAGTCCCTCATTCCCCACATGCCTGTCCCACCCAGGAAGTGTGCCCCTTATCTACTCAACAGTCCTTCGACTGCCTCACTTCCTTTCCGAGCTTCAACAATAGGTCGGACAGGAAGTCTCAGAGCACTGTAGCTGCAGTTCATAACCTTAAGGAAATCAATCCCCAACAATTCTATCACCCAGAGAATTGCTCACGGGCCTATCAACCCGCTTCTTTAGTCCAACTCCTAAGCTAACCAGACACACCAACACAAAGGGCTATGGATCCGGGTTCGGGTACAATCATGAAGATACAAAGAATAGCTCAATGGTGTGTGAATACTCATGGATGACTGACTGGATAGTAGCAATGATGGTCAGTATGATGGATGAATGATGGAAAATATGATAGGAAATGAACTAAGTCCCAACATTATGTATGCATGTCCGCAACTTGACACTTGTCATGTTGGGAGCTACTTTGGCCCACTTGTACCCAACTTTAGAACTTAGGATAAAATAATTATCCATACTTTATGATTTAAGAAATATTAATATAATATTCCTTTTTGGCTTAAGATCCCTAGCTTAGCCCCTTTCCTTAACTTAGATCCTCCCTTTCACTAACTAGTGGAGTTTAGTCCCCCTTCTATTTTATCGTGGTCATTCTACATGCAACGATATATTTTATATTAATTATGAGACATATACAAAAATACGCACACTGGCCTTTAACATCTAGGCTCTCCAGCCTAATCAAAACATAAGCATCATATCTTATAACAACTGGCTCACCAGCCTATAAAACATAGCATAAACACAAAGGCTCGCTGGTCTCACAATCACGCACAGTTAAGATGCTGCGTGCGGTATCCTGGAATGTGCAAACTTCCTCATTTTACTGCGTAGTACATGCGGGCACTATGTCATGAAATGTGCATATAAAATGATATCAAAACAACTCACCAGCTTAAGTACATTTTTATCTAGATTACAATTGGGTGTGGCCTAGGGATATTACAACCCCCTCCCCTTATTTATGCACTGTCCTCAGTGCATCATGTACCCATATACAATAAAATTTCAGAAATCCTAAAAAAGATGCGGGTATTCTGCTTGCATTGCATCCTCATGCTCCCAAGTAGCGTCCTAAGGACCGTACCAGGTCCATTGGACCTTTACAAGCCCTATGGCTCGATTCCGGAGCTGTTTGATTTTCCGGTCCATAATGCCTACCAGATTTACTTGAAAAGCGCCTTCTTGCTCCACTTGAATAACATTCCAATCAATAACATGACTAGCATCAGGTATATATTTCTTAAGCAATGATACATGGAATACATTATGAACAGACATAGATGCAGGCAATGCAATCATATAAGCAACTGGACAAATCCTCTCTAGGATTTCAAACGACCCACAATAGCGAGATGCCAACTTTGAAAAATTCCCCAACTTCAGGGAACTTCTGTTGGCCTTCACTTTCAAAAATACATGATCACCCACTTTAAATTCCCTGTGGGTTCTGCCCTTATTAGCATAACTTTTTTTCCTGTCTTGGGAAGCCTTTAAATTTTGATTTATTTTTATCATTTTCTATCCATTTCCTTGTCTGCAGGGTTATCCCAGTTTACCGATGTATTTCACTTTCTGCCATAAAGTGCCTCAAATGGGCTCATCTTTAGAGATGCTTGGTACCCATTGTTATAAGAAAACTCTACCAAGTGTAGGTAGTCTTCCCATTTTGATGCTTTATCCATCACATACATTCTTAACATGTCTTCAATCACTTGATTCACCCTCTTTGTTTGTCCATCTGATTTTGGATGATAGGCTGTACTAAAATTCAAATTTGTGCCAAATCCATTAAATAATCCTTTCCAAAATTTTGAGGTAAATTTTGGATCTATGTCAGTCACAATTGTCTTTGGTATGCCATGTAATCTGGCAATTTCTTTCATATAATCATCAACAATGTTCGCTACCTTGTGAGTGAGCTTAACTGGAACAAAATGGGCAACTTTAGTAAGCTTATCCACCACCACCATGATAGAATCATGTTGCTTGTTTGTTCTGGGTAGTTTAGTGATGAAATCCATGGTCAAAACTTCCCATTTCCACTTAGGAATGGGTAATGGCTGTAGCAAACTAGCTAGGTGTCTATGCTCAACCTTTACCTTTTGACATTCCAAACATCTGGCAATAAAATTAGCAACCCCTTTCTTCATGCCTGACAAATAATGTTGGCTCTTGACAACTGCAATAGTTTTCTGATATCCTGGGTGCCCATCATAAGGCACATTATGCATTTCTCTCAGTATCAGACTTTTCAATTCATTATAATTTTGTACATAAATTCTTCCCCCATACCTGAGAATTTCATCATTATCTAGCTTGTAATCTTCAATTTTTTGTTGCAAATTACCTTGCTATATTTTTTCCACTAATTCCTTGTAATGCAAATCTAATTTTCCAGCCTCTGTAATTCTGTCTTTCAAATCTGATTGGTACATTCTAATGGTTGTAGCATGCATTTCATGCACTCTTCTGCTGAGTGCATCATCCACTTTGTTCTCTTTCCCCTTGATATGCTTCATATCAAAGTCATATTCACTTAGAAATTCTAACCATCTGGTTTGCCTAGCATTTAGAGTTGGCTGATCAAATAAATATTTCAGACCATTATGGTCTGTTCTCAGCTCAAACCTCTTCCCCATAAGGTATGTCTCCATTTCCTCAAGGCACGCACTATGGTTGCCAAATCCAAATCATGAGTGGCATAGTGTCTTTCATGCTCCTTTAACTTCCTTGATTCATAACATATAACAAACCCATTTTGAGTGAGGACTCCACCAAGTCCCTCTTTACATGCATCCGTGCATACAATGAAGTCTTCATTTGGGTCTGCAATCCTTAGTATTGGAGCACTTGTTAATAACTGTTTCAAGTGTTGGAAACTCTTTTCACAATCCAATGTCCACTGAAACTTCACACCCTTTCTTTGCAAGGAAGTGATTGGGTGTGCAATCTTTGAGAATCCTTCAATAAATCTCCTATAGTAGCCTGCAAGGCCCATGAATGATCTAACCTCTGTCACATTCTTTGGCGCTGACCATTATCTAATGGCTTCTATCTTCTTAAGATCCACTACTATCCCATCCTTTGAAATAATGTGCCCCAAATAATGAATTTTCTTTTGATAAAATGAGCACTTGCTCAAATTGGCATACAACTGATGCTCCCTTAATACTTTCAACACCATTCTCAAATGATGCTCATGCTCTTCTTCTAACTTAGAGTTTATAAGAATGTAATCCAAAAAGACATTGACAAACTTGTCTAAATATTCTCGGAAAACACCATTCATTAAGCACATGAAAACAACTGGTGCATTTGACAACCCAAATGGCACCACTGTGAACTCATAGTGACCATACCTTGTCCTGAAGGAGGTCTTGCCAATATCTTCCTCTTTAATCCTTACTTGATGGTATCCTGATCTAAGATCTATCTTTGAAAAGATCTTTGCATCCTTCAATTGATCAAAGAGATCATCAATTCTTGGAAGAGGATATTTTTTCTTCACAATCACTTTATTCAACTGTCTGAAATCAATGCATAATATTAATGTGCCATCTTTCTTCTTCACGAACAAGATTGGGGCACCCCAAGGTGACACACTTGGGCATATATACCCCTTCTTCAGAAGCTCTTCAAGTTGCATTTGCAACTCCTTCAGCTTTGGTGTACTCAATCTATAAGGAGTCTTTGACACTGGAGCTACTCCAGGCATTAGATTTATAGAGAAATCAATGTCTCTCTTTGGGGGTAGTCTTGGTACATCTTTGAACACATCTTCCAATTCTACCATGACTGCATGATCTTCCAAATTTGGCACCTTATCTTTAGGTGTCTCTTCCATATGAGCTGCAAATATTTGACACCCTTTTCTGTAATATTTCTTCAGCTGCAATGCTGAAATTTCTCTGATGGTTACAACCCTGGAAACTCCTTGCACTTTCGTTAGTTTTCCTTCCTCATCCAAGCAAGTAAATGCTTTGTTATGACAGTCTAAGAGAGCATGATGTTGGTCCAACCAATCCATCCCAATTAGACAATCATAGGAACCTAAAGGTAAGATGTTCAAATTTGCCTTGGTGTTCAGTCCATTCATGTCCATAAGAGATGACTTAACCATCTCATTAACTTTTCTTTTGGCTCCTGTAGCCAGTTGCACCAACCAAGATTTCCCATGCTTGTGTCTTGGCAAATGCAAGCTTTCCACCATCTTAGGATCTATATAACTATGAATAGCTCCCGAATCAATTAAAATAGCAATGGTTTGGTTATTGATCATACCTCCCACTTCAATCATATGTGACTGATACTCTATTTTCTTGTTGTCCAGGGCTGCATAGATCCTTGGCACATTTCTACCCATGTCCTCCATTGTTTCAGCTTGTTGTACATTGTGAACAATTCTCCCTTTTTCACCTCTGTGAGGACAATCTCTGAACATGTGATCTCCTTTACAACCCCAACATTGAATAGGTGGTTGCCTTGGTCTTTGACCCCCTGTTTCAATCATTCTGGGATCTCTAGGAGTTTGTTGTCCCTGCGTATTATTTCTGAAGAATGGTGGCTTAGATCCCTTCTTCCTCTAATCCACCTTGAATTTCTTTTTGTCTTCCCAAGCTTTTTGGAAAGTTGGCCTTGATTTTTGCTAATCATAAAGGCATTTAGCTTGCCTTATGGTCTCCTCCAATGTCTTGGGATCATCATACTGTATTTTTTCACTGATAAATGATGGCAATCCACTCAAATACTTTTGAATCTTAACTGTCTCATCCTTGATGAAAGAGACATACTTCAACAGTTCTAAAAACCTTCTTTCATATTCATCTATTGTCATACTCCCCAACTTGAGTTCGAAGAACTCTCTCATTTTCTTGTCATAGTATCTCTTAGTCAAGTATTTCTTCTCAACATACTTCTTGAATTCCCTCCAAGTGACACTTTTATCTTTAATGTGCTACACCTGCACAAGCTAATCCCACCACATGGATGCCTTTCCCTTGAGTTGATAGATAGAATTTCCACCTTCTGCATGAGAAGAATAGTTATGCAATTGAAAATACTTTCTCATGCCCAACAACCATGTTTCTGCATCTTCATCCTTTTTGTGCTCACCATCAAAAGTAGGAGGTTTGATTTTGTTCATTTCTCCTTGTAGTTCATCCACCCTAGGCCTCTTATGTTTTCTGACAGGGGATGGGCTTGAGCTGTTGTGTGCTCTCTTATTGGAATGCCTCTGGGAGTGGTAGTGATGCCTACTAACACTTCTTTCTTTTCTTCTCTCATCATGAGACCTGTGATTTCCTGACTTGCTTGAGCCACTCTCTTTATCCAATTTCTTTTCTATTCGGTTCAAGCTCTGCAATAACTTCATGTTGAAGTCATCTTGTTGCTCCTTGGCTTTAATAAGCCTTTCATTATCAGCTTTATGGATTTGGACATCCTTCTGTAAATTTTTAATGGTCTCTGCCATATTCATGTTTTCATCCCTTCCTTCTCCATGTCCATTGGAGTTTGTTCCTTTAATGCCCAAATGGACATCCATCCCTCTATTTTCATCTTCCGGATTGTAAGTCTCCTGTGCCTCTTCCATTCCTATGGACTCTGCACTGATATTTATCTGATGTAGTTGTTTTTAACTTTGCAAAATGTGCAGCCAAAAAAACTTTGTCAGACTAACTGTTTCAACAATTTCATGAAAAATATGAAGCATTTTGGTTCAATAATATATCAGAATCCTTTTCTTCTGATTTCCTAAAAGTTTGAATGCCCAAATAATTTTATGGGTGTATATTTGGATTCCATTGTTCAATACCTTTCCAACGCCTACTCACATGCTCAATTCCGAGTCTGAAGCAGAAAGTTATGGTCATTTGAAATTTACCCAATAATATTTTTGTTCGTTTTCCAACTTAGCGCAACTCTGAGATGTAAATATGCAATTTTGCACCTACTCCATTGAAATTTTTGTATGATCTCAATTGGGTTTCTGCATAACCATATTATGGACATTCTGTTCAAGTTTCACCTTATTCTGGGTTTTGGGCTGCTAGTTACAGCCTGCTGAAGTTCTAGGCCAATTTGTGTTTTTGGTCTAGAATTTTACAGGCACCTTATTTTCCATATTAAACAGCTTTAACATGCCCAAAAATTTAATTCCACTCTGGGAATGTCTTATATGGTTCAATATATTTCCATTGACTACTCATGTGCCTCAATCTGATTCCGGAGCAGAAAGTTATGGCTCTTTGAAGCTAGCTGGGTCTTATAATTTACCCTCCACTGTTTAAGTTGTAACTTTTTCATAAAATCCCTGTTTGATGAATGGTTTACACCATTAGAAAGATCTATCCGAGCTCTTTTATTTGAGTTGCAGAGACAAGGTGCACATTTAGGACACCTCTATCTTATGGTTTTTGAGTTGTTAAAAACGCTTTTAAGGCCCTCAAAAACGTGCTGTAAAAAGATGGCGTTCAAATGATGTAAAACGTCGCAGACAATCGTTGATTTTCTGCTATTGTTCTCCCTTCAAACGACTTTGCGTGCACAAATTTAAACCCATACACCCATATTTATCATGTGAAACAACAACACAAGGTAAAACGTGCTTGACACACATTAAAACCATTGTGTATCACTTCTCTGTCGTGCCAATAACTTGCACGCACTACTTTCATGTTGCACACCAATATCCATCACGCATAGTTTTTGTACCACGCGCTGGTATCCACCGCGTGCAGTTTTTGTACCACGCTCTGGTATTGAACGCACACAGTTTTTGTACCACGCTCTGGTATTGAACGCACACAGTTTTTTTACTGCACACTGATATTCCGTGCGCATTTCACTCAACGCGCTGCACCATGCCAGATTTTAGTACGTTTCCACTACGCACCAAAACTTTTCACGCACCGTTAACAAAACTATCGCGCGATAACATATACTCACATTGTACGTGCGCAAACAAAACTCCTATGCACTCTGCCAACACTGTGCACACCACACATGTCATTATTATATGTGTGAACATCGCGCAATGCTAAATTTAGCGCGTGCTCCTGTGCACCAACATTTTTCTGTGCAACACTGACATTTAGCACGCACACCTTCACACTAAATTTTTTTGCGTGTGGCACCAAAATTTATTTTGCACACCCGCACACTAACATTTTTCCACGCGACACCAAAATTTAGTGTGCACACTAACATTTTTCCGCACGGCAACAAAATTTAGTGCGCGCACCAACACGCTAATATGTTGCCGCGCAGTGCCAAATTTTAACTATCACCAGCTTTTCACTGTGCATCAATTCCTTGCGAATTCCACTGGAGAAATTGGGGCTTTTGCTTAACTCTTTCCCCAATTTACCATAGACATTCTGCAACCACGAAATTCGTTCAATTTCACCTCGTTAACACCAATTCAACCTCTGCAACAACAAATCGTTGTGGGTTGACATTTCTGGAACGAATTTCCCCAAAATCAGTTCACGAATTGAGAATTTTATTTATTAATATCGCTCCAATTGTCATGGCTTCATTATAACTTCAAATTCGACCAATTCCAGGTTCGAATTTTCTAGTACAAATATTAAATCAATAATATCTTACCACATGCCCAAATTTCTCAATTTCCCCATGAATCTACCAACCGAAATTGTGGCTTTCCCCCAATTTATGTACCATATTGTAGATGAACTCTCTACAACTCGAAATTTGGCCACTTCGAAATAAATCCTTTGTGACATTTCGCTTCAACTCGAATTTCTCGGCCCATCCAAGCTCAATGTTGAAAATTGAAGCTATGATACCAATTTGTAACGTCCTCGACAATCCATGTCTTTCCATGCTACACCAGAGAACTCTTATGTTCTCTCTGTAGAACATACTGTAACACACCCAACAACCAACTGAGCTATGCCACATAAAATTTTCTAACTGCATGCAATTAAAACATATGCACACAGAACACTCGCGAAAGATTTACATGTAAAACGTAAACAAACAAATACATTTCGTAAATGCATGGATTCAGACTAAAATAACAGTAACATAGACATGCAACATATACAGAAAATACCTATAAACATACAGATAGTTATAATCATGCATAGGATAAACCCATAAAATTAAACACGTAAATAACAATGCAACATGTAAATTTATCACACAATTGACACTTATCTTCATGAGAATATCACCAACTGCATGCAGAACTTCCACGAACCTCCCAACCTTAGACCAGACTATTCATCACTCTCAACAGTGAGTCACCCCCGAGTTGGGTCTAAACTCCACCCGGGTAAAGGGATTCCTAACCAGGCTAAAGGCTCATGGACAACAGGAAAGACTCCGTCAAAGGTGCTCGCTCAACTAACAACCTACAGTCCCTCATTCCCCACATGCTTGTCCCACCCAGGAAGTGTGCCCCTTCTCTACTCAACAGTCCTTCGACTGCCCCACTTCCTTTTCGGGCTTCAACAATAGGTCGGACAGGAAGTCTCAGAGCATTGTAGTTGCAGTTCAACACCTTCAGGAAATCAATCTCCAACAATTCTCCCACCCAAAGAATTTCTCAACGGCCTGTCAACCCGCTTCTTCAGTCTAGCTGCCAAGCTAACTAGACTCACCAACACAAAGGGCTATGGATCCAGGTTCGAGTATAGTCATGAAGATACAAAGAATAACTCAATTGTGTGTGAATACTCATGGATGACTGACTAGATAGTAGCAATGATGGTCAATATGATGGATGAATGATGGAAAAGATGATAGGAAATGAACTAAGTCCCAACAATATGTATGCATGTCCCCAACTTGACACTTGTCATGTTGGGAGCTACTTTGGCCCACTTGTACCCAACTTTAGAACTTAGGATAAAATAATTATCCATACTTTATGATTTAAGAAATATTAATATAATATTCCTTTTTGGATTAAGCTCCCTAGCTTAGCCCCTTTCCTTAAMTTAGCCCCTCCCTTTCCTTAACTAGTGGAGTTTAGTCCCCCTTCTCTTTTATCGTGGTCGGTCTGCGCACAACGATGTATTTTATATTAATTATGAGACATGTACAAAAATAGGCGCATTGGCCTTTAACATCTAGGCTCTTTGGCCTAATCAAAACATAAGCATCATATCTTATAACAACTGGTTCACCAGCCTATAAAACATAGCATAAACACAAAGGCTCATTGGTCTCACAATCACACACACTTAAGATGCTGTGTGTGGTATCCTGGAATGTGCAAACTTCCTCATTTTACTACGCAATACATGCACGCACTATGTCATGAAATGTGCATACAAAATGATATCAAAACAATTCACTAGCTTAAGTACATTTTCATCTAGATTACAATTGGGCACTGCCTAGGTATATTACAATAGGTTACCGTACAAGTCACGTACTGTCAAAGGGATATAACCAAAAGTAGAGGTTCCAACAGTGTGAGCCGAGATCCCAAATGGTTCACTTGTAAAAAGTGGATCCTCTACTCTAGATCCGACGTTAGGTCCAATAACTATTCCAATATTATCAACAACAACAATTTATCCAGACGAGTTCATGCGAAGTATATGCGTGTATGGTCTAAGAGGGAGAAGTCTGAATGCCTCTAAAGTGTCTAAAACAATTCTAAATCCTTCTAAAGAGTGTGTGCTCCCAACCTCAAAAGCTACTTCATTGTTGACTACTCCCTCGGGAGAGCCTTCTGGTGAGTTAGGAGGTAAGGGTTGGTAATCCTCTGGATTTTCCGGGGGTAGCCCTTGCATCTTACGTGAACAACGAAGGCTGATGTTGCTCGAGCTAAGTAAAGAACAAAATAAATCTATGGACGATTAGAGGAAACAAACAACACTCACTAATTAAATCTAGGGATCAAACCAAGCAAACAAAACCTTCTTATTTCGAAGTCACTAGTTGGTGATGAAATCCAACGTCGCGAAGTCAAGACAAGAAGGGGTTGGGATAAGCGGGTGGAAAAGTTACGTTGACGACCTGCTTAATAGACTTACACCCTGGTGCAAGCTCCCACACATAATCGTGGGTATACCCTCCAAGGAGCTTGAGTGAGTTTGGCCAACGTCGATTCCAGGTACCGTAAAGACTTGCCCCTTCACAGTCACCTCATGTATAGACCCTGAAGAGATAGGCTACTAAGGTTACCAACTAGAACARTAATGCATGGGGAAACAATCGACAATCCGATCCACACGCAAAGGCAGGGTATCTAGCCCGAAATAAACTCGAAAGACTTCCACACATAATTGTGGCTATACCTTCAAGCGACCCCCATAATACATGCAATCTCTACACCAAGACCAACAAAGCAGGGTGAGTRACTCTGCTAGTATCAATGTGACCTCAGGTTTGACCCTTGTGTGAGAAGGGCTTCCCAGGACAAAATGYAGCATTTGAATTTAAACTCTCCCTATCACAAGATACTATTATGTGTTTTGATGCTTTGGAGAGTGTGCCTTACAACCTATTCCAAAGCGCTATACTAGCTAATGTTGGTGAAAAATATCCCTAGAAAATAAAAGTTACTAATAAATTTTAAATTCACATCGTGTTTTAGAGGCTGTTGCTTACTCAAAGAGGGAGGTGGAAGTGAAACTGTTGATGTTGAGACCTTGACCCAATAAAATGAAAAAAGATATGAATGTGGAATTTTCAATTCAATGAACTCTAGTTACAGTAGGGAGAAGGTATTTCTTTCGAAGTATAGCAAGCTACCAATAACAATTCCTTAATTCTGAATGAACACAATTCCAAACAATCACAAACTATAAAATTTTCCAATTTCTTCTCTTTACGAATATTTCGAATGTAAAAAAATTTCTTGCCAGAGATTACTAAAATGAATAAATGATTCCAATTCTTCCTTTCACAAATCAAATCAGATATATAAAGATGAAAGGAAAATGTAATCAAATAAAATCAATACACTCACAACACAATTCCCAAACCAAGTTTGTAGTGTAGACAAAAATGAAAAAGACAAGAAAACCTTTTGATGCAAGCAAGCAAAAAGTATTTCTTAATCAACAAACAATTTGAAAAACATAATGAATCCAAAACTTTAAGACAAACCAAATACCCTCTGTCAAACAAGAACCCAGATGAAGATCTGAGATTATATCCTTGTGACAATGAATATGAGTAAAAAACTTGGAAAATGCAAAGAAATACTTTCAATCACTGAAAACCAATCAAAAGCAAGCTCTAAACTTAGGAATCAATCAAACATGGGTATAAGAAGTTTACCCCAGGCTACTAAGGCAAATCTAGGTAGTAAAAGACAAAATGACTTACTCCATCAAAACCTACAAGAGTCGTCGCGGGCTGGGTATAGGACACAAAGAGACGAGCTAAGGTCGTCGCATGCCACTGGCAGAGCAGAGTGCGATGTCTTCGCACTAGATTGGCTAAGCTGGGAGTGACATCTCAAGGTTGTCATAGGATGTCAGTGAGGTACAGTGCGATAAGGTCTATAAATTTGAAAATTTTGGAAGATAGACAAAAAATCTAAAGGAACTTCTTAACCCAGTGAGTCCAGATGGATCACCCACAGACTCAGAGAATGAAGTTATCAGAGAAAGGTAGGCTAAAGGAAAATGGGAAGCAAAAGATCAAAAGGAGGTCGCCTTCCCAGTATGGTCGTCGATTTTTTTATGGGACTTATCGGTAAATGCAGACATAAACAGATCTCCCTAAATCCACCTAGATCTAGAACACAACAGAATAAGACATGACTCTTTCCCTAAGCTCTAATCATTGAAATTACTATCAAACAAGAGATGTGAAACATACCGTTTAAATATCGCTTCCTCTTGTCGTTGTCATCCTAGATTCACTCCAGTGCTCTTGTGATATTATATCTTCAAGGGAACACAAGCCAACCAAAGTGAAAGCAATATAGCATATTCAAAGAGAACCTATGTATGTGATCAAGGAATCATACAATAAAACGAGATAAGTTTTATGGGAAAGAAACATATCACTGTATCATATTAAAATGAAAGTGGATATTACAACCAAATCCTTGATGTTGCAAGGTCCCCTTTCGATGACCCTTTGCTCCAACACACACACTTGCTCCAATCCTTGAATGAAGAAGATCCATAATGACTTGATAAACTGAAATGAATCTCTCAAGTATGAACTGAAGTAGAATTCCTCATCCAATTCTTAGCCTATTCAATAATAATCTTGCTTGAATCAACCTTCATTAACCTTAGCATTTTCCATGAGAAATCCCTCTTTATATAGGCGAAAGAGAGATGGTTGAAGAGATTAGGATGATCCCACCAAATTAGAGAAGCGAGTAGGATCCCAACCATATAGATGCCACCTCATCTTCTAGAAGATCCCCTTCTACAACTTTCGTGAAGTTAGAACTTTTCTTAGCTTCTTGACATCGTCGCACCCTAGCTGTAGGGAAGCCTACAGAGATGTCACAAACCAGCTTTAGGGCAGAGGGAAATGACCAGGCATCGTCGCACCCTGCTTATGGTGCAGCCTGCGACGACCCTCTTTAATAAGGTTTTTTATAAGAGAAAGTCAGTCACCTTTCTCATGAAGATAGGTTATTTTGGGAACATGAACACATGTTTGTCAATGGATCACCAAGATGACCAAAATAATGTGTAACAGAACCCACCAACAAAACATCCAACCCCATCGAGTTGTCAAAGCGAGACAACTTCTTTAGCAAGGAAAATGGCCCACCAAGATTTAAATTCAACAAAAGTTCCCCCATCTACTGCAGGAACTTGACGTAATGGGGACCATTTCTTCCCAAGGGGGGAGGAATGATCCAGGTGGATATCAATAGTCATGCATCTTTCCAATTGACTCAACATGGTTCTCCATCTTGGTAGTTTTGTTATAATTTTTTAGAATCATCTAGGTCCTAAACTTTCGGGGCCATTTTAAGGCCCTAAATGTTGTTTTTTGAGAAAGGACAAGGGCCTAGGTATTACTTTTGGTAAATCCAAGCAATGTTGTTTTATTATATTCCTTAGTTATATCTTTCCAACAAGCTACTATGCATGTCAAACAAAGATTGTATGTGAAAGTTACACTCCTGGAAAGTTGATGTAGGAACTAACACCCAAAAATACCTTTTGGCACTTTGCCTCCTAGGTTTAGAGTTTTAAACCTTTATGGTTCTTGCTTTATGTTAAAAGGACATCCTTCCAACCTCTTGTATTATCCTTTTGTGAATGAGGGTAGCCAAAATCTCTCTCTCTCTCTCTCTCTCTCAAGAGATAAGCTACCACCATTCTAGCCAGTTTGTTCTCTACAAATATTCTACTATTTTATTCATTAATAGAAGTTGGGTTTAAATTGTATTACAGTGCTCTTTCCTATATTCTTGTGTGTGTTTCATTTCATTCACTATACAATCTAGATCAAATGGTATCCCATATCTTCTGCAAATTATTGATTCCTTGACACCACTTATATACCAAAAAAAGAGGTGACCGTGAATCTATAGGCTTGATCCAATTTTGAAAGAAATGGTGTTTTCCAATTTCATACCAAATATATTGATCAAAATACATATCTGGAACTTTCTCAAGGGTTTCAATTTCATACGCAGGGACTAGGTAGCTATACAAGTCCATAAACTCAATGCCCAATTGTTCAAAGGCACTCTATGTAAGTAAGTGACTTTCAATTTGTGGCAACACCTCACATGCTTGCTCAATAAGAGCTAGCTCTTCCTAGTTAAGATATATAAAGACAAGAATTCATTCTTGATCATGTTCATTCTTTTTTTTTTCTAGGAAAACCAAACTTCACTAGTAACTCTTTGTTCTACAACTTTAGACAAATAATGCAATGATCATGTTCACCCACTGATGTATACATTCCAACAATTGTTCCATAAAAGGGTAGTGACCTCATCTTCTTGGCATTAGTGTATGCTTCAAAGGATGCAATAACCTCCTGCTTGAAGATACTTTCAAGTGGTATGGATTCCTTTGAAATAAACTTAGTAGTATATAACCCAAGAGCATGGATGCCTGATTTGTATACCACCAAACATTTCTAGCTTTGCTCTTATGTGAAGCCATACATTTATTTGTTCATGTGATACCACCTTCATGATGTTTGTCTTAGATTGAATTCAAATTTCAACATTGCATTATTCCCATCTTTTACGACCCTTATATCCCTCTATAAGAGCACAAGTTCCCTTGTCAATTCTCTAATTGAGGGTTTGCAGGCAAGGCATTGCTAGATTGAGCGACCTCCAAATATCGATTGTCATATTTTCCATGATGGATGCATTGACCATAAAATCCTATTTTGTCACCATGATCACCCTTAATATCACTTTRCAACAAACATTTTTGATGCACACACCAGGGATGAAAAGGGACAAAGAATTTCAAAACTTTGTATTGGATACACAAACCACCATGCCTATTGCATAATAGGGAAAAATAGTTTCCTTATGGGAAGGGAAACTTTATCATTGTTAGTATCTAGAACCTTATCATATGTGTCAYCTGGTCATGGGTTGAACATGGTAGTATCATCAAAATGCAGTTGTGAAGTTTCATCACATGGCAGGGGCACAAGTTCGTCAATTCTTATATCAAGAGTGACATGTTCTATGGAMAAAATGGTAGAAATTTCATTTTTCAAGGGCTTCACATATACTACCTTCTCATAAACTCCATTAACAATATCAAAATTTAGTGTGAAATCTCCATCATTGTCATGTTCAAAACAAATTTTCTTCACCTCAGGAGTATACTCCAGTTTCAAATTATTAATTAGGTCATCAACAATATAACCCTCATCATCATCATACCTGTCACATGGTTATTTTTTGGGGTAGAAACAAGGTCTCTATTTGAAAATAACTATATATGACTTGTATCATCGGTGTTTTTATCGCACAAATTGTAGGTTGGGAAAAGACCGACCCAATCCACAAGATGGCGATAACTGTGGGAGATTCTATCCACTGTCACCTTTTTTTTTGTAAGTTCCGGTACTAATATATTAAAAATACAATAGAGATACAGTGAAAAAAACAGTGATTGTCCACGGGAATGGAAAAAACTTGGGCGTGCCCTTAATAGGAAACCAGACAGGGAAGAGACTTGAATATTCTGCCTGCCCTTGATGGGAAACTAGGCTTACAAAAACCTAGAGGTAATTGTTTGTTTTCTTGCTGACATAAGATGAGAAAAAAATTGCAAATTCTAAATAAAAAGACTGAAAAAAGAACAGGGACCTGAGCATCAAGAGTTCTTGCCAATCATGATGGGAGGGCCATTTGGAGGAATTTCTTCCAAAACTGGGCAGCCACCAAAATTTTTGTTGCTGTCGCTAGGGGAGCTGGAGTTGTTCGAGCTTGGATCCTTGATCGGGAGGCCTGTAATTTTGATGAAGGGAGCTATCAATGACCCGTGCTTTCCTGGAGCAGTCATCGATGTTGAATTGCTAGAAGTCTCCTGAAGCACCGAGGTGCTAGGGTGGGCTGCGAAAGGAGGAGGATGGGTGCCAAGGGAGGGAGGAGCATATGAAGGAGGACGAGCAGTGGGGGAGAGGGGTGAGCAAGGTGAGATGGGGGGATCTGAAAAAAGATGCCTAGGAGGCTAAGGAGGGTGTATGCGAGGATAATTTTTACCACCCAATAGCTACGACGGTGCCTAGAGGTGCGACGAGATGTCGGGAGAGAGCTCGAGACCTTTTCTTCCCAATCATATAGAAGATGCCACAACAATTTTGGAACCAAGAAGTCATAACCATCCTATTTCGATAGGAAGGGTGGGGGAGGAACTATGGAGGCTCATCCACTGCAACCACTTCACCCTAGGGTGGGGGTGGCACACTCGTGGGGAGGCATGAGAGATGAATTATTATTTCAAGGCCTTGAGAGGGAGGAGAGCCACCACCTAAAGAAAAGAGTAGAGGGAAACCACCTGTGGAGAGCAGAGAGCCATCTCATGGATGGGACAAGGAAAAAATGGTTAGAGAGGTTGTGGGTGTTCGAGAGATAGGCGCCAAGAGGAGGGGGTGTCAAGTCGTGCACCATTAAGGTTACCAGCCTTCTGAAGCATCTGGACTGCTGCAACGTGCAATAGTCATGCAGGTGGGGAGTAGGAGCCATGAGAGGAGTTAAGAAGCAACGTCTTGGGAAGAGAGCATGTTTAATATGAATGAGGGAGGGGTAAGGTAAATCACGTGCGGTCATCATGATGCATGCTGAGGGGATTGGAGGAGCCCACCAAGTGGACACCCACATCTGGGGGACAAGAGTCCCTGAGTGAAATGTCGATACATACTCACCTGAGGGAGTGGTTGGATAGCTCATCCATAGTAAGTTCATGAAGGTTAGAGTTGTTCGTGAAGCTTTCATTGGAAATTATTTATGCCAGGGAGTTCACCTTGCGTCGGACTTGGAGGAAGGAGATGGAGTCCCTAAAATCCATAAGTTGAGCCAGATGATGAAGACCCTGGTCCAAGTGCCAACTGAGGGAGATTTTTTATTATCTTTGAGATCCATTTTGAATATGGATAACCATCGAGATAATAAGTTGAGAGTCACCTTCAAATAAGAGAGTGATCCAAGTGGATATTGGTGTCCACCCACCTATTCCAACTAGCTCCTCTTGACAATTTTTAGTTCAACATGGTCTTTTGTACTTCTTTGTAATTGTGGGTGTTGGAGCCACCTTTGTTTTTCTATCCTGTCTCGAATTTCATGTCTTAATGCTCGAAATTGAAAGATGGTTTTTGTATTTTCCATCTGTGGTTTCAAAATCTCAGAAGTCTTATCACGCAAGCAACGATAATTATTGTACTCTTGCGGCGAGTTCTACTTTTCGGCAAAAATTTCCCCCCCTTTTTGTTCTACCTCAGGATTTCTTATGTTGGATGCTATAGATCATGTAGTTCACAAGTCCTGAGCAACGAAACAACGAAATCGCTTTAAAATTTACCTAGGGCAATAACGAGAGTAAAGTTTTCCTAAATCACGATTAAACATCATTGGGTTTTTGTGCCTCGACGTTCACTAAATCCAAAAGTCTTATTGTCGTAACCCCGATAGCCAAAACCACGAAGTCCTTATGTTAGTAACCCGTGTCAAGGTTAAAGGTAAAAGATAAGCCATGGTTAAGTTCTGTCGGAAATTCGCCACTCGACGTGTTCTCTTTTAAAAAGCTACACTGTGTAAACCCGAGTCGCGAAGTCGCGATAAAGATACGAACATAATTAATTAAACACTTAATCCATTTTTATCCTCCCTTTTAATTAAAACGTATCGTCGCGATTTCGCGGTTTCGCGACTCGGCATGAAAACTTCCCGGAAGTTATACCTTCGAAGCTCCGAGTCGCGATATGGAGATATAAATAATTACGTAATTAATTAAGCACCTAATCACAATTACGTTTTTATTAACCAAAGTTGATCATCGCAATTTCGGGTGTTAGAGGTTCAAAGGGTTAAAGCAAAAATTCCCGATACAACGAGTACCGAAAGATTAATTAACTTCGGTAAAACCAGATTAATTAAGCTAAATCAGTATCTTCCGTGTTTTGATGCTTGCATAGTTTACGAAGCAGTCTAAATTATTCCTTACGCCAACTGACATTTCGAACTGCCAAAATTTATGGCATTAATTAGAAATAAGGCGAATCGACATATAAAGATTGGGTTTTTATTGCTAAATTTATTTCTAAACATGATTTGACAGATCTGTTCTAAAAAGTACCGAGTTTTTGAATATATATAGAGCTGTTATTCGTTATAACAAATTCATTTCTATATTACGCAGAGCACACTTTCTCAGCGAGCTAACTTCTGTATGTATACATATTTTTATCGCAGAAGAGCTAAAGCAGGATCTCCCGTCATGGCCCCGCGAAAAGCATCCAAAGCCAGCATTGAAGTTTCGGGACAAGGTTCAGACAACGTCGCTGATACTTCACCTCGAAGTGTCGACTCTGTCTCGAACTGGTCGTTCGTTTCTGATGTTCTGCAGGTCGAATTAGTGGATTATTCCGATGATTCCAGTGACAATGAAAAACACGACATAACCACCAAATATAAGATCGTCATTCAATCGGGAATGCATAAAGTAGCGGCCAGGCCATGATTTCTCCCCTATTATGATATGGTCCGATGGGCATTAGACCATGTGGACATACCCACCAGAACCATCATGAATGAGCAGAAGGTCACCATCGGGACTTTCAGACCTGAACATCTACAAGCTGTGTACAAGTTTCCCACAACGTTCGACACATATGATGCCAAATTCTTGGAAGAGTTCAAACAGAAGGAATGTGTGCAGTATGACAAGACTATGTCTAGCTTAATAAGAGATTGGGTTTTGCACCCTGCGAAGTTCAGGGCAGACATTCATGGTATATAGTCAATAGCTTCCTTGGAACCACAGTTCAAGTATGTAGCTATGATGACATGCAGATTATACGGGAGAGAGGACACCTCACATTTCTTTCTTCAATTGGTGCCTCTAATATATCGAGTCCCCGAAGGCTGTTCCTTCGACTGGGCGAAAATGTTGTCTGATAGCTTGACCAGTCGGGTTACAGAGTATCGGGCGCAGAAAGAGAGTGGCAATATTTCTTCATTTTTTATGTCTGCATACATTATGGACGCCCTGTGTTTTCTAACACCATTTCACTTAATGAGCTGGAGTTGGAATCCAGTAGAGGACAAGCCCATCCACGTCTATCATTCGAAATTGTGGGAAAACAAAGCGACAGATTTCGTATATGAAATCTTCAACTGGGTGATGGTACCGTTGCATGTCACTATTTTCGGCCACCCGCCACCCAGGATCTCAGACAGTATAGTGACGAATTTGAGCAGCATAGATGACTGGTATGTAGAAGCCGAATTCTCATATCTCAGAGTTTTCGGGGCTTCTGTTCCCCCGCATGCATTGCCATTATTCATTCCCGACAAGCTGGCTTGTCGTGAGGTTGCTAGACAAACAATAATTGGTGGTATAAGCAAGGAGCTTAAGGGATACTCAAAAAAGGTATGGCCACCTTTTCCTGTTCAGTTAAATTCATATTCTTTATTAGATTTCGGGCATGCTAAAGCTGAGGCAACAGCCTTGGAAGACCTAAAGTTGGTCCTTATTGAATTCAAGAAGCATGATCCGCAAAGGGTCATGAGTAATCATTTGGCCAGTTGTGGACTCAAGAGATTTGAACATGAAAATTCACCCTCGGATGACATTTTCCGAGGCGCAAGATCTTATGCCGAGATTTTAGCTCGGATACAAGCCTTGGCACCTAAAGAGAGGGTCGATGTTCTAAAATTCCAAGAACATCGACGTAGTTGTCTTCCCACAGTATTATGGGGTGAGCATCCGAGTACAACGGAGGTGAAACAAAAAGATGCCGAAGGCTCTAAGGATGTGACTCCCGGTCAAGAAAAACACCAGGACGGGGGAGAGAAAACTAAGAGTTCGAAAGTAGAGATAAAGACTCCTGACCCGCCGAAGAAGCAGACTCTGGTTACTACTCCGGGACAATCAACGAAGATAATCAGAGATCCTATCACATCAATCACTCCCTTGCAGTCAACTCAGGGAAATATTGACGCAGGGTGGATCTTAAATGAAGAATTAAGGCCTATAAGGGTGGAAGAGCTCCCTCCAAATGAGTTCTTCTTTGATAAGAAGAGAAAGGCAATGGTAAAGAGGGAATTCTATCAGGAAGGGGAATCAACAGTCAAGAAATACAAAGTTATGACTGATGGGAAGGACAAGAAGAATGAACAGTTCACAACGGAAATAGCTGGGACATTAGGGGCATATGCTACAGTGAACCAATTTTCAGTCGGTGTTTTGAAAAACCAGCTGAAATGAAAAAATCGCCTCATCAAAACCCTAGAAGCCAGACTAGCCACATCAGCGGAGGCTGCCAAAGACCAGGCGAGTGTAGGAATAGAGCAAGTCAGGTTGACCGATAAAAGTGAGATAGAGCTGCTCAAGACTAAGCTTGAACAAGCACAACTGGTGGTTTGAAATGGTCAGATGCAAGCGGGCCAACAAAAAGATTTGATTGAACAACTATAGGCTAGATTGGAAATTACCGAAAGTAAAGTGATAAATATCGGGAGGTTCCAATCCCAGGCGATGGAGATTCGGAGCAGAGTCTCTGCGGCCCAACGAAATTTACTCGCCAAGGTAGAGGTGATTCGGGACAACTGCTTGCTAGTTAATCAAGTTTTGGAGAATTTAACTGCTAGAGAAAGGGAAGCTGGAGCAGCACGGGTCACCTTTCAAGAGGCTGTGATAGCTACAAACAACAGGGATTCGGGAAATACTCCCTGGTTTACCATTTCGGAGCAGACCAGAGGAAAAATTCTATTAAAAGAATGGGAACACAACATCTCGGAAGGTAAGATGCAAGCCAAGAGAGTAACGAAATCCTTAGAAGAGGCTTTTAGTTCTATAGATGGTAATTTGCTAGGCATTGATAGCGGAGGTAATGTCGAGGCATTGATTCAAATGAATATGGAAAAAATCTCATTTGATTTAAATGAAAAAGAGGAAAGAGATTCAGCCGAGATCTCACAGGTGACTATGGAAGACATAGTCCAAATAGATAAATGTATGATTAAACCAAGTGCGCAATTATGTGCTATCGACATCATAGACAGACAGATGGAAGACAGGTTGTCGCAATTAGCCCGAGATTGTTACTATTTTGAAGCCAATTGTCAAGCAGAACCGTCAAGGATGATATTTCGGTTGGTTGAAAGATGTGTCACCTGTACCGAGCACACACGAGGACAATCTTCTGGCACCAAATAAAGACAGAGAAGAAGAAATGGAGCGATTTCCCTCCTCCCTATCATAACTGAAAATTTTGCAACGATTGAGATTCCATCTTATTGTAAAACTGTATAAATATACCATAGAAAGAAAGAAAAGAGGCTGGACCTTTTTGTGTTGATTGTAACAGAGGTTTTACATTTTGAGAGTTAATATAAAGCAAATCCAAAGATTCTCAATTCCATCACGACTGTGTTATGAGTTTGTTTTCTTGTATCTCATATTTTGTTTCATTTCATATTCACATCTGATGAATGCTTCGCTATAATTTAGTGCAACCTCTACTATAGTGAATGAATTTTGGTTTTCTATATTGTTTACTGTTTTTCCTTTGTACCATCTATTAGCAGGTATAAGACCAATCAACACTTTCAGAATTCTATATATATTTTATGCTTCATCAGGTGATTTCTTTACATTTTTCTTCTTCTGTTTATACATGAGATTCTCCCTTGATAGGAGCCTTACTCGATAGACAACTAAATGTTTTCTCCCACCTCATACATTTTATTAAAATATAACTCAGTTATGGGAAAGAGCCTTTGATTTGCACCCCATTTTATTCCTGAAATCGTAAACTCTCTTTTATACGACCGAATTGAGACAACACTTATTTTCCCTCTGAAGTTTTCTTATTTTACTGTTCCTCCATGACTGTCCCTGTACCAACACAGCCCAATATCGAACCTGGATTATCAAATCAAACTCACATTACATTAAACCTTTTCGATACTATTCTTAAAACAACCACTACCCGGGTTGAACTCGAACGTTCATGGGCAGTGATTGAACATGATATAAACATCCAGGAACAGTTGGAAGCTAGACAATGCCAACACAAAAACATCCCTAGTTTCCCTTGCCGAAGGTTGACATTTCTCTCTTCTCTACCCTTTACCCACTTTCGGATGCCTAGACATTGTACTTCTAAGCCTTAAGTACGGACTTTGGAACAACAGTGGGTTCTACACTTCTAGGGCTATCTGAATACCTACACATCTTCCAGGTGGATATTGGTGGCAACCCACCTAATCCAACTAGCTTAGTTTAGAATTTTTCATGTTAGTACATCTTTCTGTACTTCCAGGGTCGTTTTGGGGCCTTAAACAATGTTTTTTGGCTTTCCATAGTCAAATTGTAAATAAAGTCAGAGTTTGACGATGTAGTATGTAGTTTTCGAAAATACCTTTCTAATGGTCTATCACGCACCTAAAACAGAGGTCCTATGCAAAAGTTACGACATCGGGAAGTTGAGGTACCAACTTACCCATCAGGGCCCACATAACTTTTGGTGTTTCACCTCCTAGGGTTAGGGTTTTGGATGTATAGGGTTTTGGACTTCATGCATAATGTTAAAAAGGCCTTTGGAGCCTCATTGTAATCATTATGCTCAGACGAATGCGTGTAGCAGCCACATCTCTTCTCAGAGATAGCTACCACCATTCGAGCAAGTTATTTTAGTTTCATAGTTTTACAGTTTCAACCTATTTCATTTATTCAATAGAAGTTGTTGTTCACTGGATATCTGTTGTCTTCTCTATGTTATTGTATTCAGTCTGTTATTCATGTTGTTCCACTCATAAATCCGGATCATATAGAAAAGAGAGCTCTTTGTCGAGAAATTCTAACGCCATGGAGGAGACCTGAGAGTTCGACGACATTGTTGCTATCATGGCCAATGGTTCTGTAGTAAAGACGGACGATGGCCCCCTTGTTGTTTCTGAAGATGCCTCCAAAACTCACAAGACCGGGATTACCTCTCGAGGCACTATCAAAGTTGATTTTGAGGAAACCAAGAGTAGGGGGACACCGGTGTACTGGGATGGATGAGGCACTCATGTGGGAATCTGCAAAAGAAAGGGGATCCATGTGGGAGGAAGGGGTGATGTCCCATCGCTGAATAATTAAATATTCATTTGACTGCTCTTTGAAGTCGAGTTGAGACCAGGATTAGATATGAATTGTTTCTGTCATTTGTTTTCTACAAATGGTCTAGAGGGTGTGTTCTAAAAAAGACTGATCTTCAAAGATGCAACAGTTACGCTATTTCTAGATGTTTTGGACAATGAATCCCAAGAGACATTGCTAGAGACGGTTGAGAATTATGTTCTGGTAGGGATTTTCAGCCAATTTTTTGAGAGTATGAGTTATGTTTCCATGAGTTCGATTAGGTTTTCTACAGAGCATCACTACCTTATACCATATGTTGTTGGAGAAAGAACAATTGTCAAGTAGATGGTCTATGGATTCCTCATTATTGTTGCGGAGAGCACAACTCGAAGGTCAACAAAATCCTTTTTTGAGGATGTTGTCCCAAGTGAGGATGTGCCTATGTTGGACTAGCCAGAGAAAGATTGAGATCTTTGGCCAAGTTTTGAGGGACCAAAGCTTGGCCTAGCTAGGGTCTGGAGGATCTGGCAGGGGGGGGGGGAGGAGTTGATAGGATTCTTTAACAGTGAAAATTTCTTTTGCAGACTACCCCCATATGATCTTGTCATTGTCCAAACTGATTCAAAAATTTCAATTGCTTACATCTTGCACGATTTGCATTCTGGTTTTTGCCAGCATGTGGAGAAGGGAATTATGGAGTGGTAACCAATGCTTGAAGTTTTGTTGATCCTTAACCTTTGTATTTCCTTGTGGCGGTAAGTTATGCTATCTTTCCAAGCTTGGAAGCTGCTGCCAAGAGTCTAACCATAAATTTGCATGGGCGTTATTTCTGATTTCCCAAAAATTGTATTGTTGGATGAGGTGACATTGACATTTTGGATAATTCCAAATGAGGGAGCCTTGAGAGTTAGGAGTGAAGCGGATCAGGTTGTGAGGATCCTAGTTTGGGGCATATTTTTTGTGCCAGAGCTGTGCCCAAGGATTGGAGCTATTGGATATCCAATTCCACCAGGTTTTTGTGCTGAGAGTTTCATTGCTCTTGATTGGATCCCTTAGACTAAGGCCACCCATATGCTTCAGTGAACATATCGTGTCTCATTTGACCAGAGCCCATTTGTGGTTGTTGTTATCGCCACTCCAGAGAAAAGTACGTTGTATATTTTAGATGTATTTGAGCACCCGTTAGGGGGTTGCAAGAACATAGAAGAGATACAACACCATTGTTTGCAAAATAGATTTTATGAGAACTATGTGCCTTTCTAGATTGAGGGTTCTGAAGCTTGAAGAGAAGATCTTTTGAGTTAATTTTTTGATGAGTTCCTTCGAGGTGGAGTGTTTGATTGCTCAGGTGATTAGGGGAGCACCCAGGTATTTGGAGGGTAGAGAGGAGGATACAAAACCTAGGGTTCTAGCAATGTTTCATTGAGTAATGGGGGGCATGTTGAAGAAGAAGATGAGAGATTTGTCCAAGTTAACAGAGGCTCCTGAGGCATATGAAAAGGTGTTGAGAAGGATTTTAAGGGTGCAAGTTTCTTGAATGGAGGGGTGTGCCAGGAGCAAATTGTCATCCAAAAATTGTTGGTGGGTCAAGGGATGACTATTGTGGAGATTCAGTCCTTTGAGAGATATAGTTGTGTTGGCGTTTGTTAACATTTGACTTAATCCTTCAGCCATAAGGATAAAGAGAAAAGGGGAGAGAGGGTCTCCTTGTCAGATTCCATAGGAGGGAATGAAGGTGGGGGAGGGGGAGTTGTTGACGAGAACAAATAAAAATGTGGAGGAAAGGATAAAGAGGATCCAATGTACCAAGTCTTGACTGAAGCCGTAGGCTAGGAGAATATTTTCAATGTAATCCGAGCTGAGGCAATCAAAAGCTTTGGAGAGGTCTATTTTAAGGAGCATGCTCGGTTTATTGGTGGTTTTTAGAGAGTGAATGACCTCATGGGAAAGAATAATTCCATCCAGGATCTGCCTACCCTTGACATAGCCCGTATGTTCAGGGGAGATAATCAGGGGAAGTAGAGGTTTTAACCTGTTTTCTATGACTTTAGTGATGATTTTGTAGATAAAATTGCAAAGAGATATGAGTCTGTACTTACTTGGAGCTCCAATATTTCCTTCTTTGGGGATCAAGGTGAGGAAGGTGGTGCTGAGGGCAAGGAGGACCCATTGATGATTGCACGATTCTTCCACAATGTGCAACATGTCCATCTTTAGCAGGATCCCAACAAGCCTGGAAGAAGTTGATTGTGAAACCATCTGACCCGGGAGCTGTGTCTTCTTTAATTTGAATGACAATATATTCCACCTCTTGGAGAGTGATTGGGCGCATTATAGAGGAATTGTGTTGATTAGTGACCAGCCTAGGGATGTGGTTGGCTACTCGTTGAATGGCGTACCCCTTGGGGTGGTTCTCCTCCATGAGTAGATCTTCGTAGTAGGAGACCAATTCAGTTTTGATGTTCTTGTGGGTTTAGAGCCGAGTGCCATATTGATTTTTATGGTAGGAGATTCTGTTGTGCATTCTGTGTTGGATGGTTGAGTGGTGGAAGAAAGAGGTGTTGCGTTCACATTCCTTCAACCGGGAGATTCTTGATTTTTGTTTCTAGAGCATTTCTTCTTGTTGACATCACTCCTCTATTTGGGATTGAAGTTCTGATTCTTTGTGTGAGAGAGCTGCCGATCATCCTTCCAGTATGATATGTTGTTTTAAGGTCTCCATGTTCTTCTCCAGAGTTGTTTTCGCTAAGAAGATGTTTCCAAAGGTCGTTTTGTCCCACTCTTTCAGATGTTTCTTTAGTTTTTGATGAAATATGTACATTTTGGTGCGGCTTGGGGGGTGGGTGGATGACCACAATTGTTGTATCATAGGCTTGAAATCTTGGTTGGATAACCATAATTTTTTTGAATCTAAAGGGGTGGAAACGATCCTTGCCTCTTTGGTGCCAGTGCAGGCAGATGGGCTAGTGATCTTAGCATGAGGAAGGGAGAATGGAGGAGGAAAGCTCATCCCCTGCTGTTGCAATGTCTTCAGAGACTAGAAATCTATCGAGGCATAAGGCGATATGGGAGAGGCCTCTACATTGGTTATTCCAGGTGTAAATTCCATTGGTGGTTTCCAGATCCACCAGATCATTGTTCTCAATGAATTTTTTGAAGTTGGTGTCCTCTTGTGTGAGTAGGTGACAACCTCCTTTTTTTTCCCTGAAGATTGGTGATGAGGTTGAAGTCGCCACCAAGGATCCAACACTTTCCAGGATGTTCTTGCTTATACTAGTCTAGGAGGTTTAGAAGATTGATCTTTTGATCACCAGTTTCAGGACCATAAACATTAGTTATAAATCCATGCACATCCGTTCCAATGAGGTGGTAGGACGTTGAGATGGAGTTTCTGGTGGTGGTGAAGTCATTTAGGGTAATAGATAAATGATTCCAAGCTATCACAAGACCGCCTGAGGCCTTGGCCACATCCATTGCAATGGAGTTGCCATTTTTCCAAAGATGTGAAAGCAGAGTCTGGATATTGTCACAGTTTCTTTTTGTTTCTTGAATCATGAGTATTGTGCATTTTTCTTGGTGAATTTTCCTTCAGAGCATTCTATGTTTGCTGAGACCATTAATGGCCCTAACATTCCAAGAAATAAATTTCATTGGGAACCTTGTGTGTTGGAAGAAAAAAATTCATTGAGTTGTGTGTATTTCCTTGGCTCCACTAACATGGAATCCAAAGAGGCGATGCATTGGAGATTTTTTTCGTGCCCTTGATTTTTGAGATCTTTGACAAGATTTTTCAGATCAGTTGGTGGGTTATTTTTTATCCAAAGTCTAGCATGTAATTTGGCTTTGTTGAGGACTTCCTTGAGGAGATGGAACTGCTTTGGGGCTATCATGTGGAAAACATGTTTTTTTCATGCATCCTCCAGTCCCAGTAGATCTAGATTTCCCAGATCCAAATCTCTCATGTCTTCATCCATTAGTACGTCAAAATCCTGACTAGTGGAACATATCGGGTTCTCGGGAAGCGATGTTAAGGATGGGGTGGGCTAGAGGTTGGTCTCTGTGGGGATTGGATCTATAGAGGGATTGATTCCTTAGCTTTGCATGGGATCCTAATGTTTCTTTTTGGGGGCCGACTAGATTTATTCCTCAATGGGTTTCACCCCATTTGATTGCTAGGCAAGGGATTGGAAGTTGTTGCTTATCGACAGGTTCGTGGATTTGTCTACGACATGGGATTTCCAGCTGTTTCATCATCGAGTGGGAATTGTTCTAAATGCATCCTCATCCATAAGAGTGGCGTCTTTGAGAGATGTGGCTGGCTTGTTTTAAGGGCAGTCTCTGAAGAGGTGCCCGTGTTCATGGCACTTGCAACATCTAAAGGGGACATGCTCATAGTCCAAAGTTTGGATCCATTCCATATCTTCATGTGCCACAAAAATAGAGTCTAACAGGGCTTTCATGATGTGCATGTAGACGCAGATCCTGGCATAGGAGGTGTACTTGTTGGTTTTTGTTTGCTTTGCTATTTTGACAAAGTTTCCCAAAGTGTTGCCGATATCTTTGAGTGTTTCATCATTCCAGTAGTCTTGAGTCAAGGAGTAGAGTCTGATCCAAACATGCGCCCAGGTGAAGTCTTCTTTGTCTGGGTTGAAGCATTTTGTCCAGTTCCGAAAGTATAATCCTGATGAATTGAAGAAGTAGGGGGCCCCTTCTAGTATTCTGTCTCTGTCATCGAGCTGAGTGAACATGATAGTGAAGAAACCTTTTGAGCCCAGTTGTATGTCAAAATGTGTTGTGGGTTTCCATTTCGCGGTGATCTAGTTTATAAGTGCGCATTTCGTTGGCCCGATTCAAATGAATTTTCCCATGAGCATGTAAGTCCTCATGGATTCGATTCTGTCATTGATGCGAGCTGGCAGAACCTTGATCCTTGGTCTTTCCTCTGATTTGGGAATGCAGGTTCTGGTTTTGGTAGCCTCCAGAGTTGGGTTGGGCGTGGGTGACTGCGTGGGTGATGAATGTTCTGCAATCTTCGAAGCGAGTTGATATTTTTGCATGGGTTCCTGGGTATGGTGAATTTTAGGCACGAGTTCTAGAGTTTTTTCAGGAGTAGTGTTTAGGGCTTGTTTGTATGAAAGGGAGGAGCCCCCAACTACTCTCTTGGGGGAGGCGATGGAAGTTTGGAGCTCGCATTCCACGACTACGGAGTCCCGGTAGAGGGTGGGGGTGCGCAGGGGTTTGCGCAGAGCTAGGGTTGTGGGCATCAGTGGAAAAGGTGGAGTGTCCTCAACATCAGTGCTCTCTGACCCGGTTGTTCTTCTTGGTTTTACAAATTACCTCTACTTACATTGTTAATATTCTATCCACTGTCACCTTAGATAAACCGTCCCCTTCCTTTATTGAAGGAAAAATCCTACACAAGGGGGGAACCTCGGGTGACCCTAGGGGGATTGAGACAGAGGATGGAAAGATGATAGGTGAAAATCCTATAGGTTAATGATAGGGATTATGGAAAGCTTGAAAATGAGTCTTGTATAAGGACACACGGTTTCCAAGTGATAGATACTTGAAAAACAAATGTTAGCCCTTCCCAGAACAAGACAAATAATGGATATACAAGCCTTTAAACCAAGGGGAACAAGAAAGAAACCTTTCTGTCCCAAATTTTCAGCAGTTATAGAAATATATATCAACAACATAAAATGACAATGGTTGCAAATTTAACCATCCAAAATCTAGTACAAGATATCATAAATAAAACTAGCAAAGACTAGTGAAACTTCCAATGATTAAAGTGAGATTTTGATGGTGATTATGGTTGTTTATTAGATGTTATCAACAAGTTATTATAACATCCAAGTGGCTGTAGCAAACAATTTCTACAACAACAAAATCCAACCACAAAAATTAACAAGTAATGCGTAAAAAAGATAGATAATGAGCAGTAGAACAATAATAGACGTTTACAGGTAAATTTCAGCGGTTGGTAAGTGTGCAACAAGTAAAAGAGAGAGTTTTCTACAACCCTAATGGTTGTAGCTTTAAGCTTATAACAACACAAAAATTCTTGGCCTAAATAGGACGCCCTTAGGGCATAAACAAGCTTATAACACTAAGAAAAGATTCCAACTTGAACATTTCAATGCAAGTATTTTATTTCTTCAATGCAATAAATGATTAGTGCCTTTCCAAATGGGTTATGGAGTCCTCTTGTAATAATTTAGATCTACTATCTCCCTAGGGGTGTAAACCCTTTTAATCCCTAGGGAAACTAAAATCTAACAAGGTAAATCTAGGAGGGTGTAAGCCCTTTTACTCCTCCCAACAACCTTTGCAATGGCTTCTTTTACAAACAACAATGATAAAAGTCGGTGGAGGGTGTATGCCCTTATACTCCTCCAAGGATCTAGCCAATAAAAACCATGGAACAAGGAAGACAAACCATAGTTACCAAGTATTTTTCATCACCAAAGCAAGAGAAAGAACCTCCAAGAGATAGCACACCACTTCACTCCACAAGACAAGAGATAAACCATAGCACAATAGAGATAGAAGATGATTTTTCCCAAGAGGGGCACAAATTTCAGCCAAGAATCCTCTCCAATATGGGAGAGTTATGATAAACATGAAGTATAAATGATCCTTATTTATACAAATCTTCTAAAAAGTGTTTGTCCACTTAAGTTAGCGTAAACCACAAAACAAGGGAGACATTTCCCCTTATTTTACCCCTTTACAATATTAAATTCAAATTTAACCATAAAAAAGCACAAAAGAAACCCTAAAGATGACGCCAACCTTGTATAGGGTGATGTTTTGGCACTTCTAGAAAATCGTTTGAGCTTGGAGGTGAAATGTTGGGCCTCCAAAGGCCTCCCACTCATGCACTAGGGTATCCTCCATCAAGCCAAGTTATCTCTCGATCGAAAGGTACCAAGTGTCAAGCCAACACCACCACAACTAAAGCCCCGACCCCAACAAAACATCAAGCCGTAAGATGTAGCTCTCTAGCCTCCAAAGGCGAGCCGTTGGGGTGACTAAGGGCTAGGATAGGTCATCAAAAGTGTCTTTCAATCCTCCAAAGACTGTCATCATCATCCGATGTGCGGGACATGGTAACCACCCTGTGGGCTTCATACCCCAAGGAAGCCCAAGCTAGGCTTGTTCTTCCAAAATTGTCCACCAAGAAAGGTCCTGCAAAGACAATGAATACACCCTCCAAGGATCTCAAGTCAAATGCATCATGATAAGTAAATCAAGTAAATAAAATAGTCACCCAAGAATGTGCATAAAAAACCACCTCATCAAATTAAACAAGTGCTCAAAGACCCTATGCAACTTACCAAGTTTAGGTATGACAGGGTTGACAAAGTGACCTATTGGGTGAATCATTCCTTAAGTCAAGGAGTGTTTCCCAGGTGGACCCCCCTCTAAGACATGTGGAGAAGATGAAGTGGATGGGGGAAATACTTTTGGGCATGGGGTTCATGACATACAAGGGATCACAATGTCCCATTTATGGGTGCCTTCGTAGAGGGTGTGTTGCACCTTCATTTTCAATGCATCATTTTTCCAAACCCATTTAATGCCATTAATTAATTAAGGTCCAAAACAATTGGGTACTCCCTATGGTGTAACATATAGCTTGGGGGGAAATACCATAGTGTCACTTGAAGGGAGAGGTACACAGAAGGCCATGGGGGTATAATATATCTTGGAACGCACTTGTGTAGATCCCTCAACAAGTGGGACACATACATACATACATACATACATACATACATACATACATACATACATACGACACATACATACATACATACATACATACATACATACATACATACGACACATACATACAT